>JABUQX010113797.1:0-15000 GCA_015478945.1 Trachelipus rathkii
TAATATAGATATAGCAGAGAAAGAAAGATATATATATATATATATATATATATATATATATATATATATATATATATATATATATATATATATATATATATATATAATAATATATATATATATATATATATATATATATATATATATATATATATATATATATATATATATATATATATATATATATATATATATATATATATATATAGGGGTGCCATGTTGGCAACTAAGCTAATTAAGGAAGTGTAAATTTTCAATGATATAAAAACACTTTAAGAGAGGGTAAAAAAAAAAAAATGCATAAAAAGAAGAGAATACAGAGTTGGCGAGAGGCTGGGTAATGAGAACCATATGAAATTATTCAATAAAAAAAATAATAATTTACCGCCAAGATCAAGGGCCAAGTCAACAAGATATAGCGATGAGTGTGAAGTTGCCACTGCCAGTAGACCCTGACATGATCTTAATTCAGGAGTCAAAGTGCTTGGATCAACAACTTTCTCTCCTCCAGTTATCATACATACATTCGTTACCTGTAATTATATTAGCTAAGTTGCGGTAGTACTTCAAATGTTATCAAAAGAAAAAGACAAAAATTGCTGCAGAAATGCATACTTTATATTGAAACCTGAAAGCTCTGATTATGCGAGATCTTCTCAAAGACAAAACTCCAACTAATCCTTGGGGGTTTTGCTCTGCTCCAAGATCAACTCCAATTACAATGTGAGTAACTGGTCCTACACCAATACCACACACACATGTTATCTAAAATAAAAATAAATAAACCACCTGAAAAATATATGCAAAATAAAATCATACAACATTAAAAAACTTGTAGCAATATGTAAAAATAAGAGCTTACAACTGGTGATGTGTAATGGAGCAGCGCTCCAAATGTCCAAGCAGCTTGTTGAATACAAGTTTGTGAATCTATAACTTCAATGGTGGCTCCTGATGCTCTCCAGGCTAGAAATCCCTCTCCAATAAAACCCCCAATAACAGATTTCTAAGTTTCTTTAACAGCATGCGAGTTTTGCTCATCATCATCATCATCATCACCATTACCATTATGCACAAAATTCAATAAAGAATGTAAAGGACTGTGCTTCACAGCTCCTCCAATCTGGACAACACTTCCAGTATTCATGTTCTGAAAGACAACAAATAAATATTGGTACTGATGAAAAATTTATGTATGAATAAGTCAATAAACTATGTAGGCTCCCCCCCCCCACCACCACCAAAATTCAAATTTTTAATTTAAATGCTTATACTTAATAATGCAGCCATCAAAAATGGAATTGTTTCAAAACCTGAAATGAAAATGTTTTTAATGAAATTCTTTTTTTCCTAATAAGATTTTTATTAATTTTGTCTTTTGTTAGTTTCATATTTCATGCAGCTTAATTTTCATTTAATTTTGATATTTTTGTTTTTATTTTTAGGGACTGGTTCCAATTATTGCTTCAGGCTGAGCGCCCTACCCCCCCCCCCCCTAAAAATAGACAAAATTCTTAATTTTCAGCAGATTTTGACCGTATAAACACCAAACTAGCTTTTTCATTTATTCTCTCATTTACCCCTTTCTTCACACCACACAACTCCTTAATGCGTTCATTCCTCATTTTATCAATTCTTCTCACACCTAAAACGCCCCTAAGATTACCCATCTGAACACATTGAACTTTAGATCTGTACCTTATTCCAGAACATAGTCTTCACTACTATATATTAACACAGGTAACATACCCTCGCGTAAGCCCCTAGCACATTCAAGACTCTGGTCCAATACATCCACAAAGGATTTAATTGCACCAGACAACTTCCTGCCATTCACAACTTTAAGACTACACTCTGCACCATCCATTCCCTTTTCATCCAACATATACCCTAAATATTTAAACTCAGCCACTTGTTCAAGCATAACTTCACACAGAGGACTGTCCTCACTCACAACCATAACCTTGCTCTTATCTACGTTTAGTTTCAAACCCCTCCTTTTACACACCCTGCAAACTCTCTTCAGATTCACCACACAAAACCAAATCATCCACATATATATAATAGGTAAGGAACCCTCCACTCTCTTCCATTCTCCATCATTCTAACACCATATCCAGCCACCCCCATCTCTAATTCTTTCATAACCCCATCCACATAGAAATTGAATAACCAAAGAGACATACATAACACACCCCTGCCTCACTCCGCTATTAATATTAAACCAATCAATTTTGACTCCATTTACATGCTTCACTATCATCAGACATATTTTTGATTCCATTAAGAAACTTACCACCAACACCATATATCACTAACACCTGCCATAGATCTTCCCTATTAATCCTATCATTCGCCTGTTGCATATCCATAAAACCTACAATACAATTTTTCTCCTTCTCCCTCATTTTCTCAATGATTTGTTTCAATGTGAAGATTTGATCCACACATCCTCTACCACTTTTAAATGCACCTTGTTCTTCACCAATCAGTCCTTCAGACAGTCGATGCACACTTTCGACTAAAATACCAGCATATAACTTCCCTACAACAATCAATAAACTACTCCCCTACTTCCATACACCTTATCCCCTTACTCTTAGATAAGGATACTATTACTGCTCTCTTTAAATCTTGTGGAATTATAAACTCCATAAATTCTTTGATACAACTTCCAAATCCAATCAATCACCATCTCGCCTCTGTTCTTGATCATTTCACTAGTAATTTCATCTATACCTGCAGATTTACCATTTTTCAACTATCATCTCTTCATTACCGCCAAGTTATACAGATTTTCAAAGTGTTCCCTCCATCCATTTTATCAGTTATGAAAGCACCATCCCTATTCACTATTCTAAGCAAATTCCCTATTTTCAGTCTTAACCTTTTGCGCTTCTTCCAGAAAAGCTTCCTATTCCCTTATACCGTAAGTCCCTATTCATCCTCCTTCCAAACTGTTCTTTTTCCTCTTTTTTTTTTTTTTTTCTCCTACATATGCACCATTTAGTATTCCTTTTTTCCTCCTAATATAATTCTCAGCATCTTTCTTTTGAAACCTCATCATTGGCTTTTAGTACATTCAACCACACTTTTTTTTATTTTTAACTGCTTACTATTAGGCCCTGGTGAAAGGCCAGCCAGCCAGCCAGCCAGCCAACCAGCCAGCCAGCCAGTCATAGTCAGTAGTAGAATTTAAGGGAGAGTTAGGTCCGCAAGTGTATGGAAAGTATTTTTTTTTTTTTTTTTTTTTTTGTATTATATTGGGTATATTAATTAGGTAGGTTATGTATGATTGTGGTATGAAGGGGGAGTACATGTGAGTGGTGGATGTTCTGACGTTAGTTAGAAATTCTCTTTTCAATGGTCCTTATTACCTTCCATTTTCCTTGCTTTCGCAGCATTCATCACTCCTTTTTGAATGAAAGTGAATGATTGTAGATGAGTGTTGTTGGTTGATTTTTTCATGTATACATTTTTTTTCCTTTCCGTAGGAATTATTTAAATTAATATTTAGGTTAATTTTGTTACATAATTACACTTTTATATTGTAGACCAAAATAGAACCGCAGCGGACAAATTTTCTTAGATTTAGAATCATCCTATGGTAAGGCAATTTGCTATATTAGTTTTATTACTTTAATGAATAATTGATAATTATTTTTATTATTATTATTATTATTATTAGTATTAGTATTATTAGTGGTCAATTATTGTTTTTAAGACTGTGGTATTTGGTTGGTCTCAGGGTTGGCATAAAACCTGGGTTTTCTGAAAGCCCAACAAGCGGGTTGGTTTTTCATTAAAAACAAAAACACCCAGGTAAATTAAAATCAATGGAACTTGACACTTATCATATATCTACTGTGGCTCAAACGGTAGAGCAACGGAGTCGCATGGCAAGGCCGCAGGTTCAAATTCTGCCCGATCCGGCAGAAATTCACCGAAACTCCTCTGAATAGAGGCTGTCTACGCCGCTGTGTGTATTTTAAAATATAAAAAAAAAAAAAATATATATATATATATATATATATATATATATATATATATATATATATATATATATATATATATATATATATATATATATATATATATATATATATATATATATATATATATATATATATATATATATATATATATATATATATATATATATATATATATATATATATATATATATATATATATATATATATATATATATATATATATATATTATTTTATATATTTTAAATTGAAAGGCAAAATTTTTTGTATATTATTATTATTATTGTTGGCCAAATTTGGTGCCAGCTAGTGCATATTTCATTTTTTAAGTTTTGTTGGTTATGTTGTCACTTGTCAATGTGTTCAGCAATTTAGCAAAGGTCATGTCACTCATGTGGGTTTTGAAAGTAACACCTGTCACCTAGTATAGTGGGTGTTTTTGAGTGTGGGATGTCTTGGCCACAGAGCTTCAGCTTAGGGCTCTTTTGCGACTCCCATTTGTCCGGAGTGAGCAATGTTACCTGCTTAATACATTGGTAAAATTACAGAAATGGGGGCCAGGGAAGACACAGAATATGATATTAGAGACTCTTTATTGGTTACTGGGCAAATAAATAGACTTTCTATTAAATTTTGCTTTTTTTTTTACTCAAAGAATACCCTGCGCATACCGGCACTGGCGTAGCTACTCAAATCCACGTAGACACTGAGCGCTGGCTCGAACCCCGCCTTGGTATTTGTACCGGTTCGCCTCTACGGTATGGAACGTCTCCTATGTTCCCGGGCTGCTCGAGCCCCTAGTGTGCCATATAAAGCAAAATTTAATAGAAAGTCTATTTATTTTATCGAGAACCAATAAAAGGTCTCTAAATAGGCCTCTAATCATATACTGTAATTATTAACAATAATTTTTTTTGTTGGTTATTTTTACATTTTCTTATGTGAAATTCTTACCAGGGATTCCAAAAATGTATCTTTCTGTAGCTATTGTGTTTTTGATATATATATATATATATATATATATATATTTTTTTTTTTTTAACATTTCCAGGACCAGCATAACTGTTATCCAGCAATGTATTCCGTTTTACTGTAGCATTAATAGTTTTTAAGATACATATGACGGACAATGGAACTGGCCTATATATATATATATATATATATATTTATATATTTATTTTTCTATAAATATATATATATATATATATATATATATATATATATATATATATATATATATATATATATATTAGGGATAAACATACTCAGAAAAGAGGTCGATAACGATACTTTATTTTTTTTTAGGGTGCTGATACCGATACTTTAATTAATATAATAAATACACAGTAATAAGATAGAACATATGTGCACTGCTAAGATTGCATTCCCTGTACAAAGTACAAACAATACTTAGTCATTTATATTTCATATTTAGGTTGTGTCCAATTCTTTTTCTATATATATTTATTTTATAAATTAAAATAGTACCTTTTAGGGTAATAATAATAAATATAATATTAATAACTCATTTGTGTTTATTTAAAAATATTCTATTTCCATTTTCCAGTAAGTATTACTAGCTGTTATGTTTTAACATGATTACACTTATAAGAAGATTCTTTAACTAGCTACAATATAAAGAATAAAAATAATGAATGAAGAGACCTCAATTAATCAATGGAAAGTTAAAATAAAAAACGCCATTACTCAAACATGACATAAAATACTCCCTTAAGATAGATATCATTCAATACCAAATTAAAAATTCACAAATTCAGATGCAAAACATAAGCTAGTATCTACGAGACTGTTCTTTTAAAAGCGATCTCATCTAACTTACACTATAAATACGCTCCACTGATGTAGTTGAGGTGTTGATAATATTTGCCTGCAAGACTGACAATTATGAAAACTTATCATTTCTCTTCTTCGCCACCGTGATGAAAGGATCTTCTTCTGTAGTAAGCAGCAACGCAGTATCTCATAAAGCCAGAGCCTCAATCTCCTTTCACAGACTGCAAATTTCAATGATCTTTCCTACTGTCATGGCTGAACCTTGTGTTTATTCTAGAATATTTCCTGGTGGGATTCCTTTGAAGGTGAATGAGCGTCACGCAATTTCACCATGAACCTATATCAAAGTCTGGGATCCAAACTTCATCTTCAGTAGTATTTAAGTATTCGAAGCGCCACCATCGCCACTATTATCGCGCTGCTGCCAGGGCTGCAGATACAAGCCCACTTGCCTTTACGCAAGCCTCCGGAGCTATTTAATGCATTCTCTATAAGGTTCACCGTCGGAGGTGCCATTCTAGGTTTTATGCTTGATTTTAATTTCGTTTAGATTGTGTTTTTTTGATGATGCAGCTGTCACAGCCGCTCAATGGAACCCTGTTCAAGGAGGGGTGTTGAACGCCTCAAAATCCCTCTAATGCAAATTACGCAGATGAGCACAGACGCAGGCTTTAAAGTGAAGGAGATTAAATTGAGTAGAAACACAGAAGATAGAAGAGAATTCACAAAACAGAGGTGGCTGGAAAAAAGGAAGCACCGCAGCGAAAAAGTCTGGAGTTACTAATATTATTACAAAACTCATGTGCCGACAAAGCACCCCTTGTGCTACCAAGGCGTCGTAAAGGTGGTGGTACGCAGGTGATAAGTTCCCTCGCACTTGCCTCTACAGTATCTATAGAAAAGGGATAAAGCACCAACATCGCTACCGCAAATATAGAGGGTCTAGTGAACTAGAAAGTATAGGACAGTTTATAAGCCTTTTTGGCCTTTGACTTGACCCCATCCAAAGAGTCGGATGAAACCAGGGCCCCCCCCCCCCAGATATGAGAGCAGTAATCTCTACAAGGGTGGATGAGACCCTTGTTTAGCTGGAGTAACTGAGAAGAGGAAAAAGTCTCGCAGTCTAAGCAGAACTCCCAGTTTCTTGAGGCCGCCCCTAGCAACCACTGGGTTTGAGGTTAATTTTTTTGTTTATGTTATAGCCAAGGATGTTTATATTGTCAACAGGGAGACGAGAGAACCGCGAAAGAGATAGGAAAGTTAGTCTGGGAAGCACTAAATTACAAGCTTGAGACGATCTAACCCTGAATTCCAGATCAGCGAGAATAGAATTGGAAAGATTAAAACAAGAGGCAATTCTAGAAGTAAAAGAGGGAGCAGAATTGATATGAGTTGAAGAATGAAGGGTCAAGTCATCGACATATTAGTGGATAGAGTTAAGAAATTGTGTTCGAAAACGTAATCAATGAGTTTGCTCAACAAACTGCAAATCATAAAAAGGCTCACAAACGCAAGGAATTTCACTCTAAGGTTGTTCTTTTTTATTCTATATTATACAGAATTAAATTTACCTTTGGTGATAGTTTTTTTACGGTTTTGCCATGTTTGAGAAAACGAACGTAAACGCAGTTTGACAAAAATGAACGCAAGCTCAAGCGTTTTAGGTCTATTTTTAAACATAATAGTATTACAATATTATTATAAGAAATTGGGTTTGAAAACTAATAAAATGTTCGAGTTTACTGTTAACGCAAAATCGTACATTAAACGCAAGGAATTTCCACCCTTTGTATTCTATATTACACAGAATTAAGGGAATTCTTTAACGTTTGGTGAGCGTTTTTTACGATTTGCGCTGTTTGACAAAAAAAAAAAAAAAAAAAACGAACTGTAATGTAATTAATACTGTAAGGTTTCCTTTTTATTTTATATTACACAGAATTAAGGAAATTCTTTACGTTTGGTGAGAGTTTCTTTTACGATTTTGCGTTGTTTGACAAAAACGAACGCAAACTCGAGTTAGAAATTCTCTTTTCAATGGTCCTTATTACCTTCCATTTTCCTTTTGCTGCAGCATCTACCTTTTTGGTTGAAAGTGAATGATTGTAGATGAGTGTTGTTGGTTGATTTTTTCATGTATACATTTTTTTTCCTTTCCGTAGGAATTATTTAAATTACCGTAATATTTAGAGAAGGTGTGTACAGTCCTGTGGACTGGCAATGGTATTTAAATGGTATGGTGAAGAGTAGTGGTCATGGACAAATTTTCTTGTGGATTTAGAATCATCCTATGGTAAGGGTAATTATTATTTTTCATATTAGTTTTATTACTTTAATGAATAATTGATAATTATTTTTATTATTATTATTATTATTATTATATTATTGTGGTATTTGGTTGGTCTCAGGGTTGGCATAAAACCTGGGTTTTCTTAAAAGCCCAACACACAGTGGGTTTTGTTTTTTCATTAAAAAAACAAAACACCCAGGTAAAATTGGGCAAAATCAATGGAACTTGACACTTATCATATATATTTGTCGCTACTGTGGCTCAAACGGTAGAGCAACGGAGTCGCATGGCAAGGTCGCAGGTTCAAATTCTAGTTCGGATCCTAGGTAGAAATTACCTAGAAAGTTCCCCTCCTTGAATAGGGCTATGCCCATGCTGTGTGAACTTTTAAAATTTAAAATAAAAAAAAAATATATATATATATATATATATATATATATATATATATATATATATATATATATATATATATATATATACTGTATATAGTTTAAAGTGGATCAGCAAAATTGTTTGTATATTATTATTAAAGGTTCTTTCTGTTTGCCAAATTTGGTGCCAGCTAGTGCATTCCAATTGCAATGTATTCCATTTTTTAGCATTAATAGTTTTTAAGATACATATGACGACTAAGGAACGCTGGTCTATATATATATATATATATATATATATATATATATATATATATATATATATATATATATATATATATATATATATATATATATATATATATATATTAGGGATGTACTGATACTCATTTATAATGTTAATAGCCTATTTTTTTAGGTGTTTATACCGGGACAATCGATACCTGATACCGATACTTTAATTAATATAATAATACACAGTAATAAGATGGCATATTTGCGCGCTAATAGGCAACTCAAGATTGCATTCCCTGTACAAACAATACTTAGTCATTTATATTTCATATTTGGTTGTGTCCAAGTATATTTATTTTATAAATGAAAATAGTACCTTTATGAATAATAATTGCAAATATAATATTAATAACTTTTTTTGTGTGTGTTTATTTAAAAATAAATATTCCATTTCCATTTTCAAGTGAGTTAATAAAGTTTAGCTACTAGCTATGTTTTAACATGATTACCCCATGTTAGAAGATTCTTTAACTGCTACAATATAAAGAATAAAATAATGAAAGAAGAAAGATGAATTAATCCGCGGAAGAGCTTAAAATAAAAACACATTACGAAGCACTTGATATTGCGCAAAGCAGCCGTATTCACTATTTATGTTTTACCTTCACAAATTGTGATGCAAAAACACTAAGCTTTCACTATCTTAGACTGTCTCTTTTGGGGTGTTTATCTCTATCTAACCTGGGCTACTATAGCACACGCTTCTCTGACTGATGTGAGAAGGAGGTGCTGATAATTATTTAGCCTGCAAGCACTGACAATTATGAAAACCTCATGCCACTGCATTATTATTCTCTCTGTAGGCAGCAACGCAGCATCTCATGTTTCAGAGCCTCCTCATCTCCTCAGACTGCAAATTTGAATTATCTTTGCTCCTTGATGACTGTCTCTTCAGTTTTACGATGAGGTTCCGATTCCTTTGCAGGTGAATGAGATGTCAATGCAATTTCGACCACAGAACTTATCAAAGTCTAATATATCCAAATCCTCATCTTCAGTAGGTTTATTTATTGAAAGCCACCATCGTCGCTATCAGTGCTGTTGCCAGGGGTTGCAGATAAGGCGGCCCACTTCTGTCTCTTTTTTTTTTTTTTTTGTCGTTTTTAGCAAGCTCCTCGGTTATGCTATTTAATGCATTCTAGGAGGTGGTTCACCGTCGGAGGTGCCATTCTTGTGGGGTTTGAGCTAGTTCCTTATCAGAACCTTTTATTTATTTATTTTTACAGTTGTCACGCTCACGCCGAACCTGCCCAAGGAGTGGGTGTTAACCGCTCAAAATCCATCTCCTCCAACGCAAATTACGCAGAGATGAGCACAGACGAGGCTTTAAAGTGTGAGGGAAATTAAATTGGAGTAGGAAACACAGATGATGGAAGAGAATTCCACAGAACAGAGGCAGGAAAGAAAGAAGAACCGCAGCGAACCAGTCTGGAGTTACTAACATAAACACAAAACTCATGTCGACACACCCCCTTGTACGAGGCGTAGCAAGGTGGTGGTTAGTGATAGTTCCTCGAGCACTTGCCTCTACAGGACCTATAGAAAAGGGAACCAACATCGCGCCGTAAATATAAAGGGTCAAGTGAACTATACAGGACACAGTCTACGCCTTTGACCTCATCCAAAGTCGGATGAAACCAGAGTTCGCCCCTCAGATATGAGAGACACCATACAAGGGCGGATGAGACCCTTTTATAGGTGTGAGTAACTGAGAAGAGGAAAAAAGTCTCGTAGTCTAAGCAGAACTCCCAGTTTCTTTGAGGCCCTAGCAACCAATGTGATTTGAGGTTTTCAAACATTTTTTGTTTATGTTAAACAAGGATGTTTATATTGTCAACAGGAGAGACGAGAGAACCAACAAAGAGATAGGAAAGTTAAGGTCTTAGAGAGAGAGGATTTGGTAGTTGAGTTTTTTAAAGAATTAAATTTCACAAGCTTGACACGACCCAACCCTGAAATTCTATCCAGATCACCGATAGAATCTGAAAGATTAAAACGAGAGGCAACTCTAGAAGTAAAAGGGGGAGCAGAATTGATATGAGTTGAATAATGTCAAGTCATCGACATATTAGTGGATGAGTTAGATGTGCAGGTGAGAGATCATTGATGAAAAGGAGGAATAAAGTAGGAGATAAGACAGAACTCTGAGGAACACCAATATTGACAGAACCATCAACAACAGCCGATATGGAGCGATTTGAAAGAAAGACATGGTAAGCAAGAGAAGAAGGAACCCAAAGGAGGGGAGCTGAGCAGTGACGCGTGCTGTCTGGTCAAATTTTTGATATGTCAGCGCCACCACACAAGTCCGCTGCCTTAAGCGTGAAAACCATAAATCTGTTAAATAGAAAGTACGCCAGTAGATCTCGAGCAACGAAAGCCGCACTGGTAATCAGAAAGAAGGGAAAGAGATTCCAGATGACGAAGAAGTGAGAGTTGAGAAGGGTTTCAAAGATCTTAGAAAGAATACAAGTATACGCCAGGGCGACAGTTGAAGGATCAAGGCATCATTTTTCTCGGGAATAGGTTGACATATCAACACTGAGGGAAAGTGCTAGTATTGGGAGGCATAGAGAATATAGTTGAACGAGGGTGGGTCAGCACGGAAGCACACTTCTCAAACTCGAGGAATGCCATCCGGGCCACCCGCCTTCCTAACGTTCATTGAATGGATTTCAGGAGCTCATGCACCCGGTCAAATGATGTAATCACAGGTAAAAACATAGGACACCTGAGAGGAGTAGGAGGAGGAGGAAGAGATATACCAGAATCAGCCCAGGGTTGAATCAATTAGAGGAAGGCCAGAGGCCAAAGAGATACTGGCCTTTTCTAGTTGAGTATTAAATGTCAGAATCATCAGAGCGTAATAAGAGGAGGAAAGGATGATTTACAGAAGCTGTTAGAGATGTTTTTGCAAGAGGCCAGAGATTTGTCAGTGTGGAGCAAGGAGGTCAAAGATTGCTTATAATGAGTCCCTTGCTCGTCAAGAGTATCCTGCACCCATTTCTAGCTGAATGAAAATTGGCAAGAGTGATAGGAGAACGAGAATTTTTCCACACCGCTAGATTGTCTCTAGCCTGAAGGCCAGGGAACAAGCACGATCGATCCGGGGATTTTGGGGAGGGAAAGATTTAGTCGAAGAAGGATTGAACCTGCTCATCCCATTAACAATTACAGTTCTCACTTTATCGGCAGGCGCTCCTAAGAGTAGATGCGCTTGCACTTCAAAATGCTGGCGTATCTGCCATCGTTTTAGAATCCATCATGCCAGAAACCGCTTCGTTAAGGATGGAAATTTTTGAGAGAAGTATTAAAATTACAGTGATATAAGGTTAGTGGGTCAGATTTAATGAGCAGGTGCTATGTATTTATAGAGAGAAGGACTGGTGAAACATAGTCAAGTGTGTTCAAGAATTGGTGGACGATCCCGAATGTGTGTAGGTTATTTAACTGCTCCAGATCGTTGGAATACTGAATGATCAAGCCCCCCAACTAAATCAGCACAAGAACCCCAACAATTCAGTTTGTGTACATTGAAATCCCAATAGAGGACCTCAGTATTTGACAGAAGATATAACAGTCTCGTGAGAAGTAGTAAGGTAATCAAAAAGGCAGGAAAATCTGTTCTATTAGGAGAACAGTAGCAGAAGCATAAGAATATTGTAGTAGAAGGAAAGATTTAAGCCACAGAACATCGAAGATAGTTAAAGATTCTCGAGACGTGTTAGAGGAGTGTTTATGTTTATAAGGTACATACTCCACCCTTCAAACTGAAATTATAAAATAAGCGTTGGATATATTAAACGAGTTGAAGGATGAATTCTTAGCCATCTGGTTCTCAGAAAAGAGCATAAAATTAGTTTAGAGTTAGAGAGGTAGTGTTATTTCATGGATGCAGAGTAAGAATGGCAGCCATTTTTGTTTGGAAAGTCAAAGAGTTACCAGTAAAATCTGCTATCATACATGCACACGCACACTAATAAAAAAAAAAAAAAAAGAAACAAATAGACAAAACCAAAGGAGAAATGAGGAAATTTATTCGTACGCTAAAACCTAAATTTAAAACGGTAAAACCCTATTTACAAATATCTAAAATATGAATAATCCATGTTTAAAAACACTCACGCACTGTCAAAATTCTCACGAACTACGTAAAAAAATGCTATTGATCAGCTAAAAGTAGATAAATCTTATAAATTATAATAATGGCTGTCCAATTGTAAATTTTGCACTAAAGACCAAGTTGGAGAAACGCTAAAAACTAAATGGAAATCAAGGAAAAACATACTAGCTATCAATGTGAACTAGATCATTACTGAATCTAAAGTTTCATAATTTTTCACACCCAAAAGTGTAAGAAGCATCGCTGGCATCGCTATTTAACCGATACACCGATACCATAAAAATTCCCGATACTACCAATGATACCGATACTATCGACATCCCTAATATATATATATATATATATATATATATATATATATATATATATATATATATATATATATATATATATATATATATTGCGTAGTGTTTAAAAAAATTATTGGTAATTGTTACCCAGAGGGTTGTCACCCCCGATTTTTATGAAAATCACAAGATATACTCTAAAAAAATAATAAAGAATAGTGAAAACGAAATCGAGCTCGCTCTCCTTAGGAAAAAAAGTTACAGCCTCTCAAAGTTGTAAAAAAAACCATAGCATTTGTTATTAACACATTGCCTGCCACGGGTAAATCGGTAAAACTTCTCCGGAGGCCACGTTAAGATTTTTGCATTTTTATATAGGTTATGATTAATGAAATCATATGGTAGCTGAAATTCGTAAAGGTACAAAGTATTTACCGAGATATTTAATTTTTATTGTTTTTTTTTTTAAATTTTACCAATATTTGTTCTCATATATGCGTGGTCCATGTCGCACCTATATGTGCGACATGTCGCACATATATGTGCGACAGACCCTGTCGCACATACATGTGTGACATCTATTTCCTAATGTTTTTTTATATTTCAGAGCTAAAATACGCAAACTTATAAATATTTCAGAGGTAAAATAATAAAATAATAATCAAATATTAAAAATAATAAATAAAAATACCACCACCAAATAGGCTCCACGTACGGGTACATAGATTCATGCTTATGATATATGTATTATATATATATATATATATATATATATATATATATATATATATATATATATATATATATATATATATATATATATATATATATATATATTAATTATATATATATATATATATATATATATATATATATATATATATATATATATATATATATATATATATATATATATATATATATATATATATATATATATTCCCATTTTCATATGAAACGTAAAACTAGAACCGTAACACCGACGGCCACAAGACTTATACCAAAAGTTTCCTTAGCGGCCACGCTATCTTTTGAGCATATATAATTGCATGTATTGTCTCACAGATTTGTGTGACGAGGCCTCAAACGAAGTCACTGTGTCGCACAAATATGTGCGACGCGGCCGCAAATGAAATATCACGACGACACATATGCGACATGGCAGTCAGCGTTAAAAAAATTTGAAATCAGATATATCTAAAATTCAGAACTCAGTTTACAAACCCTGGAAAGCTAAAAATTTCCCATAGACTCTTCTTATATATGGTATTAAAATTAGTGGGCCTCATGTTTTTTTTTGCAAGTTAGGGTTATTTGTGGTTATGATTTGTTAATTTAATCATAGATTTTCTCTCTGTGTATACCTAACAAAACTTATCATAACCTGACTTAGAGGGCCTGAAATGAGACCTAACCTGGATCGATCAATATTGAAAAGTCTATGGGATTTTTAACAACTTTGAGAGGCTGTAACTTTTTTTCTTAAAGAGCGCGATTTTGCTTTTCATAATTATTCTCTTCATTATTATTTTTTTAGTATATCCTGTGATTTTCATAAAATCGGGTGACAACCCTCTGGGTAACAATTACCAAATTATTTTATTACTTTATTATTATTTTATTTTATTACAAAATTCGTTTAAATTTTTTTTTTTTTTTAACATACATAAACACAAATTTGACAGAATAATCGAATTGTTGATAATCATTCAAAATTATTGATTATCGGAAAAATATTAATGCAATTGATTACGAGAAAATTAGCCGTTTAAAATTCTCAGAACGTTATTTTTTATATTTTTCTATAAAATATATGCGGAAAAAAAAAACTGGTAATTATTTCCAATA
>JABUQX010113797.1:20000-25000 GCA_015478945.1 Trachelipus rathkii
TATAGTGCGTGGTTTGGGGGTGATAAATGGTGGATAGGGAACAGTGAAAAACAAAACGAAGACAAATTACTCAAAATACATAAACAATTTGCACATTGTAGCAAGGACAACCTAATTAAATTATTGGAGAAAGCATACGGGGGGAATAATGCATATGAGGAAAATAAAAAACAAATACAAGGGATAATCGAAAAAGTAATAGATAACTGTCATTCATGTAAAATATTCAAGCCCACACCTATTAGACCTGTGGTGGGTTTGGATAGAGCAAATCGTTTCAATGAGTTAATATCTATAGATATGGGTGAGTTGGAAGGAAAGAAATTTTTAGTAATGATAGATGAGTTGACTGGTTTTGTTCAAGCAACATGGACTGAAGGAAAACGACCGGCAGAGATAGTAGGTAAAATAATAGACAGGTGGATAAGTGTTTTTGGAGCTCCGGAAAAAATTCTCTCGGACAACGGAAGGGAATTCCAAAATGAAACAATGGAGGAGATGTGTGAGATGTTTGACATCAAATTATTGGCAACAGCGGCAGAAAGTCCATGGAGCAATGGGAAGTGTGAGAAGATGGTGGGCCTTTTGAAAGAAAATATTAGAAAACTACAAGAAGATGGGTACCAAAACAAGAATCTATGCTTAAGATGGGCTGTATACGGTCGAAATAATATACCCAACAAGGGAGGGTACACAGCAAACAATTTGGTATTTGGTTGGAATAAGGGAGGGAAAATGACTCCTTGGAGTATAGATGACACAGAGGGTTGGGAAGAATGTGTGATAACAGAAAATGCTCGATATAGAAGAGAGGCCTGGAAAGAAGTAATAAGTCAACAAGCAGAGATGAAACTGAAAAGAGCATTAAATAACAACATCAGAGAAAGTAAAGTACGAGATGTGACAATTGGGGAGTGGGTATACTATAAAAGAGAGAACGATAAAAGATGGAAGGGACCAGGAAAGGTCATAGGAATAGATGGGAAAACAGTAGTGGTAAAACAGGGAGGGTCGATTAGATATACGCAAAGAGTACACATAAACAGAATACAAAAAGCAAACAGGGGAGAAGACGATAAAGATGAAAATGAGAAAGAAACAGATGATCAAGATCCAGATATGTATGAAGAACAAGGGGAGGACATAAAAAGTATAAGTGAGGGACAATATGAACACAAAAGAACACAACAGAAAGAAGAAGAAGATACAGACGACGATGAAAGCGACATCTCTCTTGGAGTAATGACTAATACGGGACAAGAACCAGAGGGGGAAGACCAAGATGAAGAGGAAGTAGAAAGAGATCTAAGTAGACTGAAGAAAGGAGAAAGATGGAAAATGATAGAAAAAGAAACTGGCCAAGAAAAGAGAGTTGAGATAATGAGCAGAGCGGGTAAAGTGAATAGCAAGAAATGGAATCAATGTTACAACACCAAGAATTTGCATGATGGAACGATAACCTGGATAAACCTAAAAGACTTTGAGGAACATGAACAAATACCTGAAGAGGAAGAAATACTTTTAGTCGATGTAAGAGATATAGAAGTCATTAAGGCGAAGGAAAACGAGATACAGAATTGGAAAGAAAATGATGTAATGGAGGAAGTGTTGGACAAAGGTAGAAAGGGGTTAAATACAAGATGGGTTATAACAGAAAAGGAAAAGAATGGGACAAAGTATTGTAAAGCTAGATTAGTGGTTAGGGGTTTTGAGGAAAAAGGCAATGATGAGGGGAATGAAGCTCCAACATGTGCAGCCGAAGCGCTAAAAATGACATTAGGAATAATTAAAAGGTATAACTGGGAATGTAAGTCGATAGATATTAAGGCTGCATATTTACAGGGAAACAAATTAGAAAGAGAGGTGTTCGTAAAACCACCAAAAGAAGCAAATACGAACAAATTGTGGAAACTACGAAAGGCAGTATATGGTTTGAAGGATGCTGCCAGGGTTTGGTATTATAGTTTGAAGGAAATATTAGAGAGATTAGGGGGTGTGTGTTGTAAATTAGAACCTTCCATATTCACATGGAAGAACGGAAGTAAGTTAAGAGGAATAATGGTTTGTCATGTGGATGATATATGTTATGGTGGGGATAATACTTTTGAGGAACAAATAATAAAGAAATTAAAAGAGAGATTAAAAGTAGGGAGCCAGGAGTTTAAAGATTTCCGGTATATTGGGGTGCAAATACATGATAAGGGAGAACATATAGTACTTGAACAGGATAACTACAGAAAAACACTAACAATACCCAATAAAACATCATACAAGGGGGATAGGGTGTTAGATGAAAGTGAAAAAACAGAGTATAGATCTGGGGTGGGACAATTAAACTGGTTAGGCCAGCAAACAAGACCTGAAGTATCTTTCCAAGTGAGTATTTTAGGAAAGAAAATGAAGAAGGGAACAACAGCAGATATGAGAAAATTAATAAAAATCATGGAGAAAACAAGATTAGAAGATAAACACCTTAGAATAGGGACATTAAAAGGGAATTTGGATGTAAAAGTGTTTGCGGATGCATCCTTTAATGGATTAGGTACGGGAGAATCGCAAATAGGATATATAGTTATTATAGAGGATACTTAATGGAATAGGTACGGGAGAATCGCAAATAGGATATATAGTTATTATAGAGGATAGTTATGGGAAAAAGATGCCAATCATATGGAAGTCTAAGGTTGCCAACAGAGTTGTAAGATCGCCATTAGAGGCAGAGGCGATGGGGTTGTGTGATGGATTAGAAATGGGAATATATGTTAGAAAATTATGGGAGGAATTAACAGGGGAAGTACATATGAGACTGATTGGTTTTTCAGATAGTAAATCATTAGAAGGAGCTGTGAAGTCACATACGAATGTCCAGAGCAGAAGATTAAGAATTGACCTAGCTGTTATAAAGGAATTGTTAAAAGAAGGAAAATTGATGACGTGTGCTGATAATGGAAAGAGCAATAGCAGATGCTTGACAAAAGAAAATGGGAACAAAAGAGGTCTGCATGAATATTTGAAAGAATGATAAGTAGGAATGAAAGAAATACATTAGAGAGATAGAAAGGAGGGAAAGAGAGCAGTGTGAGAGTGATGACAGGGAGTGGTCATGCATTGTCATTGTGAGACAATAGCAATGCATCTTCACTCGCTGCAGTTATGTTTTTCTTATCTTTGCAGAACTACCTGAAATATTGTTTAGTATTGGATAAAATTATAATTAATATCTTTAATATAAGAGTGATATTATTACATCTAATTTAATTGATGACACATCACGTAATATTGGATCAAGGGAGAATCATTGGTTAAATCAGATCAACAGATCATTCAGATCATTCAAGAGGGAGTTCAGATTTCATATTAAGGGTGCCTAAATAAATAATCATACAAATACATATAACATATAATATTCTATATCGTATCATACAACTTATCATTATTTCAACACATCTCTATCTTGCACTATCTTTCTTAACGCTTTATTACATTTATCATATATATCATAAGCATGGCACGTTTTTGTCCTCATATGTCCTAACTTAAATCATCAGTCAGCCATAGATAGTGGATAATAAAAAAAGGTAAGAGCTTTTCATTGTTCATAATTATTATTATAATATTAATAAGAATAAAATAAATAATATATAAACTACCTAAAATATAGTTCAATAGATAGAATAGCATAAGGGTTGCTCATATATATATATATATATATATATATATATATATAATATATATAAATACTATTATATATATATATATATATATATATATATATATATATATATATATATATATATATATATATATATATATAATATATATAATATTATATAATATGTATATAATAATACCGTATACGCAGGTCGGCGGGTGAGTTGGCTCACTTAGGTATAAACTTCGTCTCGCCCATCTTTCCCTAATACACTTTTTGGATTTTTTTTTTCTGAAATCAAGGCCTATAGTAGGTCATAAGACACACAAAAAATAATAATGGTAATTCTAATAATCATACGTTTTATTAAGGTTTAAATAAAGCTTCATTTAGACTCAGTTTGAAGGGGTGAATCGGACGCACCATTGTGGGTGAAGTGGGCCATCTTTTTAAATTCCTCTTTATGTATAAAATTCAATTTATTTTATTTTTACTTCATATAGAAATGTTTATTATATTAAAAATTTAGTAATAGTAATTAAAATTTCAATAATGATAAATAATAATAAGAATAAAAATGTGGTGGCTCAATTTCCCCTCTCGTCGAATAAATTTTGACACTTAATTGAATTCAATATATTTTTAATATAAATTTCATTTTTATTTTTAATTTTTAACCTAATATAAGTAACTGTTTTTATATTTAAATTAGCCATACGTAATAAAAATGTCATAATAATAGGCTACATAAAAGAAGAAAACACAATGTGGGCCGCAAAATTTCACCGCCATCATCCATTTTTATTGGGGAATGAATGCAGGCCAAGTTAGGCCCAGCGATTTAACCACTATGCACTGGTTTGGACAAAAATTTAAGTTGCTCAGTTTAAAGCTAACATACTCAACTGAATACACTGAAAAAATATATAATTAAAATCTGTCCCATAACTTTTCATTTAAAACAAGTTAAAAAAAACTCGCATTTACTGGCATTTTTCAAATGTGAAATTCTATTTAAGGACATTTTATATACTACATAAATTTATTATATTTTTTAAAAAAAATAAAAACTCTCTAGATTAAAGATAATCTAAATAAACTTGTAGTACTATTTAATGAGCAAAAAAATAATTTTTTATTTAGTCACCCCGCCCGACGCTATATTAAGAGACTGCCGGATATCCGGTATCCGCTAATTCAGCTATCCGATTCGGCTACTTCCAGCCGATATCCGTATCGCGGCTAATTCACTATGCGGCCCATCCTTATAATATCTATATTTTATATATATAATATATTATATATAATATTATATATATATATATATATAATATATATATATATATAT
>JABUQX010113797.1:30000-31794 GCA_015478945.1 Trachelipus rathkii
GCAATATAGGAATTTTATTTTAAATGCCATTAGGAAAATCTGTCCGCTTAACAATTTATTTCTGTGATATTTTATGATGCAGAGGTTCTAATTCATACGCAAGCACTTTAAAATTTATCTAAAAGAACGAAAAGGAAAAAAATAACTCCTTCATTATACCATGTGAAAGGGGAGGAACTATGTATTAAACTCCATGTAGACCTCTGACGTCATCGCGAGAAGGTGGAAGCATGAGACAGAGGCTTTTAAACAAAAAAAAATTGGACTAATATATCTGTAAAAATAACATAAATTCTACGGAATATTTCTACCAACTATAAAGTTTGTAAAAATATTTATTATAATTAAGGCTAGGTGTTCCTGCTTGCTTGGGATTCACCATGTGTACTGACTGGCCAGTACTATAAAATAATGTAAGAAGTATGTTGGTAAGTGAAACCAACGTTTTTATGAATGCAATTCTGGTACTCAACTTTTAGGCTCACACATAACTGTTTTTATTCTTTTTTGTATTATTTCAAACTTAAAGTAACCAATAAGACGCCTTTCTCCCACCGGTTTTATCTGCGACCAAGGGAAGAAAGATAGATTGGCCAACGCCATAACCCCATTTAGGCGTGCTCAGGGCATTGCCCTGGCACGCTCTGTATATTATTTTATATTTAAATTAGAGGTGTTAATAAATAATTAATGTCACCAATAAAAAGATCTCTTGTGAGTGTCTTATTTAAGACACAGTATTGATCATAAGTGCTATAATGAGATATAAACTTAGAGAATGGTGAATAACTATCTTAGCAGGTTCATGGAGTCCCTTCTCCCCCCCTGCAAATCGTTCTAAAAACTGATATAATGATTTGGAATCGAATAATAATAAAATTTTGTTTGAGTTTTGTCAATGGACAAAATCCATGTTTAAATTGTAATATTAAAATTACCTTGTATTACTTTGTGATCAAAATGACAAGAAGAGGGATATTAATAAAGAAATACCATCAAACATCTTTGATATACCAACTTTTATTTAATAATATATATATATATAATATATAATATATATATATATATATATATATATATATATATTATATATATATATATATAATATATATATATATATATATATATATATATATATATATATATATATATATATATATAATATATATATATATATAATATATATATATATATAAGACATAAATATTCACATAAAAAAATAATAAGAAAATGTAAATTAAAATGTTTAAAGAACCCAGAGAAATTCTATCTTCTACTGAGTGAAATTCAAAGAACAATGAACAACATTTCACAGAAAGTAAGATGTGAAAGGTTCTGGAAGGCTATCTATGAAAATAGTATATGACATAATTATCAAGCTGAATTGATTAGAGACCTGAAAACAACTCCAGAAATGCAAATATCATAAAAAAGGCTTTCCCAACACTACAACTATCAGAAATTAGATTTACATCAGACTCTGTGATGTTGTCGTTAAAAATGCTAAATAACGGGAAAGCGCCATGAACAGAATACAAAATATAGGGTTTAAACAAATTACTGTACTCACAGGCCCACCTATATTGACAGTTTTAATAGAATAATGGAGGGTACTGAAGAGGTCCCAGAATGGTTCACTGTGTAGAAACAACCTTATTACCAAAATTGGAGAAGACAAATGACCCCTGTATGTATAGACCAGTAATCTTCCTTTCGACAATGTATTAAACACTAAATGGAGTGCTAAGATCAAGGATGCAGGACCACGTAACAAGCAATAAGATAATGAATGAT
>JABUQX010113798.1:0-7500 GCA_015478945.1 Trachelipus rathkii
TGAAATTTCTCCTATTTTCAGGAGACAGTTTTTCAGTGATCGTTCCAAAAAGTATATTTGGCAATATTTCTTCCCCAATTTCGCGAATGATATTCGCTTTTTATTTAAAGCGCTTTGCATTATCTGAATAGGTGGGCGGAATTATTAAGAGGTAAAACTTTAACCTGAGGATTGATATTATTGTTAGTTTATTGTTCTGTGATTTTATCCTCGCATTGTGTCAGGTATTTTTTCAGATAACATCCGTCTCACTTGGCTGCAAACACGCTTTGTGGATACATCATGGTAACGTTCTTAATCTCGCCTCTCTTTGCCCAGGTCGTTGTCGTTTAATGCCCAGTATATTATTATGTGTTTTGACTATTCCGGAGTCTTAAAGATGGTACTTCGGGATATGCATAGACCGAAGAATTTTACGCCCTCAGCTGGCATAGTTCAGCCTGCACGCTATCTCATGTTGATTTCGGAGTATTTCTTTGGTTCGAAATAAAGAGACTTTCAGAGGATCCTATGGGCCAAAAGCAAAGGACATTTTTATGAATAAAGGTTTTGAAAATCTTAATTCAAGGAAGTTATCAATCAACTTCTGAAAAGTCATTCAATTAAATATATGTTTAATACATTACCACTTACAAAATATATTGTCAATCTAGAAGAAAATACATGAACTAAATATTTTAATACGTTTAATATATTAAAATTTTTATTAAATGATAACTGTCAAGTGAAGCGAAAAAATGAAATAGAGTAAAACTAAATCATTTTAACCTTCTACATTTCTCAATTGTACTATTTGATTGGGAAAATCAGAAGTAACGTATTATTGAGAAACTGACGAGTTAAAAAAAAACAAATTAAAATTTTATAAAATTTGCTTGTAAAATAAATTAAAGGTAAATTAAAGGTATTAATCTAAACTTTCCATAGTCAGAATTATCAGCTTGGAAAATTACCATAATTGTTCATCGAAACCACCGGCATACCTCATTAATAAAGACCTTTTTTGATTAGGATAATGGTATACTTCATTTCGGAAATACAAACAATCTAGGAAGTCTTTTTCCTGATTATTTGTATTTCCTCATATTATACTCCTCAATTACTTATCCATTGTGTCCTACGATTGCGAAGAGGGAAATCTACTCATCCAGCCTGGATTGATCATTAGAACCTCCCATACCTCCTTCAGGAACCAGGAAAATCTGTAATATAAGTTTTAAAGCTCTCCCACTCCACAACCTGTCATGCATGACAAGCTCGTTGGAGCCGGAGAACGGGTAGATATATATGTACAATTAAGTACATATATATATACAGTTCGCAATATATATATATATATATATCTTCTTTGAGGTACGCGGTTTTCGATGAATATCTCCACAATTACTAAAGGAATTAAAACCATACAGTATATATGTATGCTGTATATATATTCAACCATTGTTGGTTAAATAAAGTAGGGGAAATCAATTTACACAAGACTTTTCAGATCTGTAGTTGAGTAATATAATCTTTAGTCTGCCATCATACATAATTCAGACACACAAAGATCAGTTACACAAGAATCGTTTATACTAGGAGGGTTTTTTTTTCAAGCACACTAGAAAGCATACATTCAAACAACTTCAATAGATGAAGAGGTTTTTTAGAACAATAGTTCAGAAGTAAGTTTGCTTAAGAGATTAATAAAGATAGGAATAAGATTTTTTTGTAACTTATCGGGTTCAAGGTTTGCAAGATAAGTTATTTGGCTAAGTATTTTATATTAATTTTTCAGTCAGTAAGTAAACAACAGAACTTTAAGTAAATTGAATTGCAGAAAATTTCTAAATAGATGAAGCAAAGCTAACTTTTATTCTCTGTGCTTATTTACTTCACCTCAGGTTAAAATCATATGTCAATTTATAACTCAGAGAAGAAGTTTTTATAAGACTGGTTTCGTTTCCGGTCGGTCGTATTATATCCTCCAGTGGAGTGCGACAATATACTAGTTTGGAATTCAGGAACCGACCCTCTACTCTCTCTAGTGCTGGTGAAAGAATACAGTTAATTGTTTATTCCTCCAATTTGATCTCATTATCTATATGGGACTAAGTCAAATTACTATTTATTCTCAATTGTACGTTAGCCTTTGGGATGACCAAATTACCTCTTCCCACTTATTTATCGATAAGGGACTATCTCTAGTTTTCGTGCTTTGAGACATGGTGAAGAATTTATCGCAATTTGCAGCCGAGGGGAATTATTTTTAAGTAATTAATTATTTATTTCTGCGGGCCTGAAAAACCATTTAATATCAGTCTTTTGAATGAGCTTGGAAGAACTATCGCAGGCTAAAAAGGTTTGATCCATAGTCCGGCAAATCACCCACGACATTTCTCTCCGACAGATCGTTAAGATCCTCAGAAGAGACGGAAGGGGAATAGTTAGGTCGATCCAGAAAAAAGGAAGGTGGATCCGTTAGATTCAACCTAGATGTTTCCAGATTAATACTTTCCAACTGCTGTGTTTGGGAAACTATAAGACCTTCATTATTATTAGTTAATCTTACAGGAGAAAAGATAGAAGGATAGTTAAACCTAATAGGGTATTCATGTGAATACATATCAAAATAATCTAAAACAGGGGTAAGTATTTCTTCGTGGTTGACCTCCAGGGCACCACCAGGTTTATTAGGAGAACTAGTATGAATATTTATTAAATCTATCTCGGATAAACTAGAATCGGAATCCATCTCAGGTAAACTATAATTGGTAGAATTTGATTCGTCCGAAGAATGGATAGGGGAAATAGGAACTACGAGAGGAGGGAGCAAAAATTTAACCTCTTTGTGACCTGGAGATTGTAAGGACTTTGAAGACAACCGAGGAACTGACTCCTCCATACTAATGTTAAGGTTTTCCTTTTTATCCCAAGAAGTGGGCTCTATTACAGGAGTTAAATTTGGCAGTTGAATATAGTCACTTACAGAGATAGGATTAAAAGTTAAGAATCCCTCAAAATCAGCTTCCCCCTCCAGGGATTCATCGCAACTAGTGAACAATAAGGGGTCCGCGATGGCCTCTGACTCATAAGAATTAGCTGAATCAGTCTCAGACTCAAGATCGCTGGATTCAGGAGGATTTTCATCATCCCCATCCAACAAACTTTCCTCGTCTGAGAAAAATGCATCACTAATTTCTTTATTTTTCGAGTTCAGGTACTTACGTAGATAAACACGGAATCTCATCCTATTCCTTAAGTTGGAAAAATGGACTTTTGGGTTTTACTAGGGTGATTAAGTTTTTCTTTGTATGAATTGCCCTCTTAGTTCGGTGTTACACGTCTTCAACAGTAATGGCTCCCTCCCCTATGATGGAATATCTAGAGCAGTACTTTTGGTCAGTTAGTATTACTCTTACGAGCTACCTTTTGGACAGCAACCTTGAAAGGCTTAAAGTTGACACTGCCCTCTTTCCAATATTGTGGAAAGGTGTGGACTGGAGAGTGGGCTTCTTGTAATAAATAATCAGAAGGGGACATATCTAAGGCACTATGATAAGTATTATTATAAATTAATATGGAGGAAGACAATTCTTCATCCCAAGTAGCAGGTTGTTCTAGAACTAAACATTTCAGTAGTTGAATTAAACTCCGGTTAAAACGTTCAGAGACACCGTTACTCGAGGGATGAAGTGGAGATATTCTCACATGTTTAATATTGTGTTTTTGTAACACCTGTTGGAATATCTGGGAAGTAAATTCAGTTCCATTATCAGTTAATATACGATTTGAACTTTAGGAAGGAAAGGGAGAACTTGGTGCTCCAGTTTCCTGGATACGGTCAAGCTGGACTTGTCGGCAATGGGAACTACAGACACCCATTTAGAATAATGATCAATAAAGATCATACAATATTTATTTCCTTTAAAAGTTTTTGGAAATTGAATCAAATCCATGGCACATAAATCAAAGGGATAGCTGGCCAAGATTTTTAACATGGGTGGAGTTATATTGGAAGAAAAGTTTTTCTGCATCTGGCAAACAGGGCAACATCGACCGCACTACATCGGAAATTACCTGGTTAACCCTAGGATGCCAGAAATGCTTGTATACCAACTGAAGCAGCTTGTTCCGACCTATATGGGCACAGGATACATGGAGGCCCAGAACTATGTGCATTAGTAGATCCAAAGAAATCGCATATAACAAATTCCCGGACGTAGTTCTGTAATACAAAATGTCATTTTTCCAAGAGTCCAAGACCATTTGTTTAGAATGACTTTTGTATGGTTTAGGAACTTGTTGCCAATTTATGCTGTTGTCATTTTTTTTAAAGCTCTTCAATAAATATCGAAGGGTACGATCATTATTTTGATCGTGGATAACATCAGTATCGTTAATATTCGTACTGACTACCGACACATTTTTCACCTGTATAGTAGAGGACGTCAATTTGGACTGGGTACAAGTTGATATGCCATCGGCCACCACAGTCAATTTTTTTCCTTGAAGATGAATCAATTGTTTTCGGGACATGTCAGGTAACAGGTGATTATCCCTAAGAGCACAAGTACCCAGTATCAATGGGTTATCTACCATGTATTCCTGGGGAACTATGAAAAACGCCGAAGGATGAGTTACAAAACCCATATTAAACCTCAGGATATTATATTTACATAATGAACGATAGGAATTCGTTCTTTATTTCCGAACCCACTGATGGCCTTTACTCCTATGTCTTCGGAAGCCAAAAGCTCTTTTGAGTTCCCTAGGAAAGGAACAATCTCGGAGCTTATTAAATTTACGCCAGCCCCACTGTCTACAAGGCAATCGTAAATGGGAGCATCATGATCATCTAACTTGACACAGACGATCAAAGGTTCGATATCCGCCTGACACAAGTTAATGGCAACGACCATGTCTTCACCAGCATAGGAATAAGGTTTATACGAAAATTTACTCTTCGGGGTTATCCCATAAAAGTTAATAGAAGGATCATCCAGTTTCTTTACAGAGTCATTTTCAAGGTCTTTTTCCACAGATTGACTCATCTCTGTGGGGACTAGTCGTTTAACTGACTTTCGGGACGAGTTTCAGCAAACCCTCCTTTGCAACGACCTTCATAATGGGAAACGTTACAGGTTTCGCACGGGTCCAGAAATAAGCGTTGAGGTAATGGCTTCTCAGTTGGGTTAGCTGAAGTGTTAGGGGCCTCAGAAGAATAAGAACGGGAATAAACTTTCTTTATCGCTCCCTGAATATATTCTTTCGGAGGAGTTCGTTCAGAATCACCGGATCTTGGAGGGGTGCGTTGAGAACACCTCATTCCCGCGTGGGGACCTCTACAAAAGGGACATACTACTTTCCGGTTATTTACGGGAGATGATGGAGGGGAGTTTCTAGCTCGGCATTCGGTATTTGAATGGCCGGTTTTCTTGCAATAACTACAGACCCCCAGGTACTTATAGCATTCTTGCATCTCATGCCCTCGCTTCTCACAGTAGTTACATAAAAGATTCATTCGATCTCCTGATCCTGACCGACCCTTTCGAGTTATGTTCCGATTATTCGAAGCTCTGGAGTGGTCATCATTTCGAGGGGAATTACGAACAGTGTTGTAGACCATACGACTGCTATTATTTCTTTCCTGGAGGCTGCGTTGGCTGGTATTGGAAAGATGATGGTTCAAGTTAATCGAAGACTTAGGTTTACGCTGAGCGACCTTCTTACTTAATACATCAGTCCATCCAGGAAGAGCAGCGTTTATCTGTATCACTGACTCAACAGACTCGTTTAAGTCTACCTCCTGGTCAGCTCGAGAATAAGTTGATGGGCCGACCTCACGAGGATTATTTTGGGACAAGGAACTTGGAAAAACAAGGTTATCGCTATCCAAAGAATCAGCGAAATTCACTATATTTTCCCATGAAGCTCGACTATACCCGTCCAACTCCATCATTTTAATATATTGACGGACGAACATTTCAATATTTGGAGGCAAACTACAAAGGAAAGCTGTTCTAAGTGAATCGTGATCTCTCATATCATGTCCATGATATGCTTGGCTAGCTAGACGTTCCAACCGCAGGGCAAACATTTTGATGTTCTCATTAGGGTATCGGTGAGCGGCGTGATACTTCTGTATTCGATCTTCATTTTTCTTTCTTTCCTCATCTCGATACCAACACACAAGATTATCCCGTACAGAGAAATATTCACGATTATCTTTTATAATTTCTCGGTAGATATTCAGAAATTTGCCTTCCAGTTGCCGACCAAGTAGTCTTAACCATTGGTGATGGGCATTTGGGTAGTGTAAACTACAATAAGCCTCAAAATCAGCCAAGTAGACCAAGAGATCTTGTTCCGTTTCATATTTGAATTTACCAGGATCCACAACCTTCAGTTTCTGAGAGTTCTTGAGTAACTGGGTAAGAAGCACAATGGCTTCCTCCAGCATATCAAGTCTCCGTTTCATGTGTGGTCCTGAATACATGGAAGGTTCATCGTCGTCAGGAATACGACGTTCAGAATGTGTTTGAGCATATCCTTGTGGATAACAACCAGAATAGACGCTAGGGTCAGTTGATAACATCTGGTGCTCCGGATATTGATTTCTAAGTATTTGTTCTCGTTTAGGCTGTAGCAATTTATTATACTTTTCGGAAAAGTCAGCCTCTCCTCTATTTATAGGGGATAGAAAATCTCTACTGCCTCTACCCACATCGGGATTTCTAAATAGAGACTTTGGTGGATTATAGTAATTTCCTGGGGATATATAATCATGACGAAGAGTGGGATTAGGAAAAAGTTGAGATTTAGGAAGAAAATTATGAGTAAGTCCAGAATTAGGATTAGCAATAAGATTAGGATTAGGATTAGAATGAAGATTAGAATTAGAAAGAATTTGATTTCTAGAATGTTCTACATAACTGGGTGGATTATGTAGAAGAGGCATTGATCGTGGTTGAGATTGGGAAACTAAGGAAGGTTTAGACTCACGATCATAAAAAGTGGTATTTTTATTCATTTGCAAATTATGAGAATCGAAGCCAGAGGGGATACCTTGTCCTCGATCATGAAACGTTCTGTGTTCAGCATTACTGACCGAATTTACATTAGCCACTTTCCTTTCACTTATCACCTGAGATTGGAGTTTAGTTAATAAGGTACTCATTTCGGTCTCAGTGAAAGGTTTATCAGAGTTGGGAACTGATTTTAATTCAGAGTTGACAATTGAATTTAAGTCAGATTTGGGTTTGTCAGCGTTGACAATTTCTACCCTGTCTTCATTTTCCACATTCATTCCTACATTCAATTCTAATTTGTTTTTATTTCGATCATCACGCAGACGTTGTTCTACACGTGGATCTAAGGCAATAGCTGCAAGAGATGGATCGAAGTCCAAAGCCTCTTGGCTATCATCACCTGTACTTGTTTCCAAGTCTTTAAGTTGAGGTTTTTCTGACATTTTTAAGTTTTAAAGGAAAGTATTTCAAAAGATTGGGAGGGTTATTA
>JABUQX010113799.1:0-15000 GCA_015478945.1 Trachelipus rathkii
TTAATTATATTAACTCAACCCAGTTTCTTCCTCAGGTACATGATTAATCTCCCCTCTCTCACTCTCTCTCTCTCTCTCTATATAT
This sequence comes from Trachelipus rathkii, assembly GCA_015478945.1. Lineage (NCBI taxonomy): Eukaryota > Metazoa > Arthropoda > Malacostraca > Isopoda > Trachelipodidae > Trachelipus > Trachelipus rathkii. The sequence goes on from JABUQX010113799.1 coordinate 86, forward strand.
ATAATATATATATATATATATATATATATAATATATATAAATATATATATATATATATATATATCACACAAATGTAAACCAACACTTTTCGACAAACCCCTTCCAATTCATTTTCCGCTCATTCATCATATTAACAACTTTGCTTTTTTTACTTTCACCCGTTTTTTTCTTTTTATAATTTTTAGTAAAGAAATTAACCATGCACTTTTATTAAAGAAATGTTATATGATTTCATTCAATGATGTTTTTATTATAAAATTGTTAAAAAAATAATTTCAAATCATTTTCTTCGACAAAATTATTACTCCATCAACATTTACCCTGGCAGTATTAATTTTGAGGGCTGGAGGCCCCGGAGCACATATAGACGAGCCGCCACTGCTCCTAGACAGTCTCTCATTCGATTTGCATGCAAATGCACGTGCTTTCTAATTGTATATATAATTAGTAAATGAAACGTAATTCCATTATATTTAGTGATTATTGTTTTAAAGATTAAAAGGCATGTTCTGAAAGTGATAACATAATAGATGTTTGGACAACTACTCTGCTACTACTACTACTACCATTTACTACTTCTACTACTCTCTATAACCTTCAGACGCACTTACAGTTCATAGATTTACTTCATTCACAAAAAAAAGAGGTAAGAAATTTTTAACATACTACTACAATAATAATAATATAATAATAATAATATAATAATAAGGGTTAATTTGGGAAAACCAATAAACGTTGAAATTTCATCAGCTTAAACTCTCTTGGTCAGTAAATTAATTTTACCGATTTATAGATTTATGTAAATAATCAATAAGATAAAGAATAAACGTATGTATTGAACCTGATTGAATGATATTTTTATTAAAAAGTGAAATTAATTAATTTTTAAACATAGTCATAATTAATATAAATAATATTTAACTTAAGAATTTTTGAACGTTCTCGCTTTTCAAATTCGAATATCAACTTTTCAATTCTCAGTATTCTTAACAAAAGATGCTCGTGTAGAATTGTAAGCTAAACTAGAAGATATACTCAGGTGCCTATCTAACGAACGAGATATGAGCTGTACAATAACCATATATATTTTTCTATTTTTATAATAGAATATATATCTATATTCTAATAGGTATATATATATAAACGGATATAATATATATGATATAAGTATAAGGGTAAGATGACGTCATAATATATTGTATTACTTATATAGATTATAATATATTATAGGTACCTTAATTATTAATTTATGGATATAATATAAAATACTAATATTAATACTTAAAATCCCAGAATTCCGATTCTAGTGTCAGAGAATCACCATAACAATAGGATAGTCCTTCCACTGGGCCTTTATTTTGCAACGAGTTTATAAGGGATATAACCTCTTCAACCTCGTTCGATATGGCCTGGAACGAAAGGGTTCCTCGCTTCATTCTTCACTCGATAACGCACCGCACCATGCTATAATTATCCCCTTGACCTCTTCAAAGTCCAATACTTCATTACTGCGATTAGCACATCAACTAAACTAGAATGTGGCATTGACATGAGTAGATAATCATTCTTCTATTGACGATTTCCCTCACATACCATTGTTTATATCTCTAAAAGACTCTTCAAGCATAGGATTTGGCGGTGGGTGATGTGTTCCTATCTTTCTTCTTCTTAACATATTCTCCCATAGCTTCCCACCGCATTTCAAGTGAAAATTTTTTTTATTGCAGAGTTTTAATGGCCTGTAAGATTGAATTCTGTGGATCTACGATATTTTTATTTTATTCCCTGATAACCCGAAGGGACCGACTTCGTACTGATTATGGTATTGGGGTTAAATTTCTTGGCAGGTCGCAGCACCCTCCTATGGGCTCGCTCTAAACCGATATTACTGAAAATACACTAGTAATGTATGCTGTTCATACTCGAATTTTCTTCGGTTGTTTTCACTGCCCTCTTCAAAGGAAGGGCAAATTAATTTTTGCGTGTTAGACTGCTCTTTCACGTGAGATTGGTAGAGACTGCAGGGTAGAAACCGTTATAATGAGCCAGAGTAGGTCGGAAGTGTGGGTCTCTCCAGACCTCTTCCTGCAACAATTAACGCAGGGGTATTTTTATGTTGTAACTCACTGAATCGCCATTGTCGACAAGGTGACGATCCTGATAGTTCCGGTCCTTCCTTCTAGTGGCGTACTAATTGGCATGTTGCTTTCCTTTCTGATAGAGTTAATTATTTTTTTAACTCTACTTGTTGGTATGATATCACACAAGAGCCTTTCACGACTTGTTAGGTGTGGTGCCATTCTGTAGGCACTTCATAAGTGATTTTCCATGACCCCTAAACGTTTTCACTTTTCGTAGCAGCTACGAGAGATCCCCTGCCTAGGTTTTTCCTTCCGTAGCAGTTTTATAGTACCTTGATAGTTTTCCTTCATGTTGCCACGTCATATTCATAGTCCATTGATAGTTATTTACCTTTCTGTGCAGATTCGCTAACGTGTCACTGATTGTTTTATGTATCTAGTGCATGTATCGTTTGCAGTTTACTAGTCCTTTGATACATTTACCTTTCTCTTGCTGTATAGGACAGGTCCTAGACCGTGCTGTTGCTGATAAATTTTATTTTCAAACTTTGCTGCTCTGCAGTCTACGGTTAACCTGATAGTATTTGTTTTACATATCTTGTTTGCCCCAGTCTTAGAAAGTTTATAAGGATTTTCGCTTCCTGCGTGGAGATGGGGAGCAGTCTAACTTCAGGGTCCGTGAATGGCTTATATAACCTTTTGTGGACCAGTCTGGGGATACTGTCGAGTATGTATATTATCCTATCCGCGGGGATTATGTGCCAAGTACTATGCTCCTGAATAGTGATTTCCCTCTGTTAGCCAGGACATAACGGTCCTGATAGTTTTCACTCAGCGTGTGGATACCAAAAATAAGCCTCTGGTTTTTTTTTCCAGCTTCCTCCCTGCGTTGGAAAACTATTTCGTCTGTGTCTGTCTACTTCGACCTTCCCTTCCTGCCTTGATTAGGTTCCATTCGTTATTCAGTTGGTATGTTAAAAAAAAAGGTTCAATATTTTTAGTTCTAGCTCTCCAAGAGCTATCGTCGCTATACCCCTTTATCGCTCATTCCTGATACATATATTTGTTTTTGCTCAATCTCATTTAAATCAGGGACAGAGGATTTTTGGACTTGTTTCTTGAGCAAATTCTTTTTTTATCCGTCTCGCACTCTCTTATCTATAGTTTTATCAGATTTTTTTTCCCGGGCCCGGAGTTCTCTCCCTGGTTATTTGTCTTGGGATCGGTGATGAGGTCATGTATCTTATTTACTTTTGGTTATCTAATTTTCCACTTTAAGTTTAACAGGAGTAACTATTCGTCTTTACTCTTTCGGGGTATCCTACTATTTTACGAGTCGAATAATCTTGTTTTGTAGTGTAGAAACATTTGTACAGAAATAACGAGTATTATACATAATTTGAAAAATAGTCCTGTGGAGAACATTATAAAGAGAGAATCAGTACCACAACAAAAACCTTTTTTGTTTGGAGCATTGTTGGATTAAGTATAATTCTATAACTTGCTCCTACATGGATTTTTTGGTCTTTCTTTCTACGTATCATGTCTCCCTTTCTCTAGAATCGCCGACCATCAACTGCAAGCTATATTGAAAAACAGAACAAAGCCACTGGATCACTTTCTTCTGTCTGTGAGAGGTATGCGTTGAATGGATCTCAGAGTCCCTTAAAAGTGAATTTTGAGTAATATCTTAATTTTAATTTGGATTGTGTGTTGTATGCCTCGAGTACGGGATATCAGCGGATTCACTATACAAGTGCTGTCATCTCTCCTCTAGAGTTCATCATGACTGCTGAAGACAATATAATAGAAGTCGTCGTGCCTTCTCACTCCGTGCTCTCTCTCTTTATATTACTAGCTCAGACTAAGCTAAACTATAAATTCACTCCGTGACTCGGCTGCATTATGAGTATCGGTCTGCACCTACGCGCTCTGTAATGAAATCGATAGAACTCGATGTGTGTCGAACTAAGAATGAAGATTCTCACGAATCTCCTCTCACTATAAGCTTACTGATACTCGAAGCATCTGGTATATACAATTACCACAGCCACAGCTAATTATCTCAGAGAGGATGAGCTTGCATTAGGCCAATGGTTACATATATAGTGTAAGAATCCTTCAATGAGAGCTCCTGTCATATTACCTCTCTCGGCTTTTCCTGGGCGTATATCATATTATGCAAGAAGGAACCTACCTTACTCATAGATTTTCGTTTGTTTAGATGCGAGTCGATAAACTCTCTCGCTAGTGTCGTCCAAAGTTTATTTCTACTCTCCTATCAACCACAAGAAGAAAATACTCCAACTACGACTATCACATTAAACGAAATCCTCATGATATCTTACACACACCAGGAGATACTTGCCAATAATATACTCCTAACGTGATTAATCATACTTCTACTAGAGTGTTATGCGTTAATGATTTGGTCTCAAACTTAGAGTGGTGGATATTACTGTACTTAGAGAAATTATATGATGGCAATAATTATTATTCGTAATTTTCAAGTCATAACATTTATATTAGCAACCGAGGTGTGGCATATGGATATAATGACTAGTTGCTTACTGAATGTGAAATGGTGAGACGCTTTCTCGTGACAATAGTGACACTGTTTAGTATTCATAAGTGGCACATTCAACGTATCAATAGTGATATTGTCTTGCTCTTCTTCGTATACGGAAGAATATTTAGTGATGTACCCTTTTATTCGTTTCTGGTAGACACCATGTTACAGATAGCGTAATAATCCTCATCAGACCTCACTCTCATGTGGAATTTCGTTCTTTACTACTACTACAAAAAGTTGAGTTGCCACCTTAACTTTGAATACTGCAGACGTTCTGTCTCCTATTTGATACAACCTAATCTAAGATGGTTTGTAAACGACTCCTCTTCTCTTACGCTCATATATAATATACGCCCCTGTCGAACTATGTATAATAGACCTCAGAGATAATCTTCTCACTAAAGTGTGCCTATTACTTCATCTCGCATACATCTAGCTCTGTGATCACGCAAGAATAATACGCCTTGACTGACAGATCTTCTTCATTGATATCATACGACACCTCTGACTTTTTCTGTTCGAGCTGCTTTCATTGCTTCTCTCTCATTTCATTAGAGATCTTCTGAATCCACATTTACTCTCATAGATAATAATTTTATTACCTGTGAGCAATGCTGTTGTATTATCTACCCATATTTTTTTCGAAAAAGCATTTAATCATTGTAAGGGGAACTTATAGCAAAACGCGATTTCATGTCTTATCTAATAGTCACTCACATGACATCAAATTCTCGTAAATCCTTATACTCTCATCACAGTAGGAATAATGTATTCCTACGTCCATGACATGTGTCTTTTTCCGTGTTAATCTCTATTCTTGTCTATATTCTTCTCAACCTAATCATCTTCAATGCTTGTCATTTATTACAATCTTCTCCTTTAAATATTTCTTTCCTATTGAGAATAACATTTGCCTCCTCAAAAGTCACCAAATCTCTGATGTCCATTCGAAAATATTTGCGAGCTTGTTTGTAGACAAAGACATATAATGGTGTATCACCATATGACAATTTAGCGGGAGCACTCGATTCACGCGTACCTTCACAGATCTCCCTGATCACATACAGTACCAAGCCCACTCCTCAATTTTAATTGGGTGTCCAATACCGGTGTACTCATTGCTCTGAGTAATTCTTACTAAGATTATACAGTTGTGCACTGTGGTTCCCTCTCTAGCAACAGTCTTTTAGACCACTCACTAACGCTAGATGTTGCGAACACGTATGCCTACGACAGCTCATGTACACGTACACTCTGCTATATTCAAAAACGCATATATCTAAATATCTAGCCTCTTAAAGAGACCTTTGCAATTCCTGCCTTAGAAATACATGTCCATCGTCCTCATGGAGACAAGGAACGTACAAAAACTGGTCATACTTGGTCCAGAATTACCCTTCATATATACTACCACACCATACACCACTGTGCAATGTACTTGGACCTGCCAGAATATACAGCGTGACAAATTACAAATTTTTTTGAGCGACGGAGAACACTTCTCCGTTAAGTGAAAACACATAATCTATATTTGTTAATTGATAAAGTTAATTTTATTAGTATTATAAATATATACCTATTTAGTTATATTAGCCTAATCTAATACTTATTAATTAGTTACATTACTTATTTTAGGTTACCCATTGTACTTTAAGGTACCTAAAATTACACTATATGTAGTCAACTAATAGTCTCCATACTGGTCTATTTTTAATATCCTACTGCTCTTATATATCTAATAAGGATATTTGAATATCTTCTTTTGGTCTTAATAACCGTAAATAATATATTTGGGACACCATTCTCCCATATAAATATTTTCTCTATAATGATCTATCTATTCTATAGTATACATCCGCTAAAGTTATGTGTCTTATCTTCATGATATAGAAATAAATGATAATCAATTATGAGTTGAATTAGAAACAGTATTATTAATGCAAATAAATTTTATTTTTATTAAATCAATTTCTAACATTTATAGTGTTGATATTACTTTTTAAACTGTTAGTGGACGTAAATATATATACTTAAATATATTACATATTATATATATATTATATATACTATATATATATATATAATAATATATATATATAATAAATATATACTTCAAATTAATTAATATATATATATATTTATACATATATTATATAATATATTATATATACATTATATATTAATTATTATATATTATATATATATTAATATATATATATATTAATATTATATAAATATATATAGTATATATTAATATTATTAATATAAATATATATATATATATATATTATTAATATTATAATTAATTTTTATAATATATATATGATTATATTACTCAATAATATTAATATTTTTAATATACATTTAATATAGATTAATATATATTATATATAATTTATATATATATATTAATATTAAATTAATATATATTAATATTATATATATATATGATATATATAATATTAATATAATATCATATAATATTTATATATTTATATATATAATATATATAATATTATATTATACTTAATATAATTAATATATTAATAACTACTATATATATATATATATTATATATTACTATATACATAAAATATATAATATATTATATATATATATATATTATATTATATATATATTAATTATATATAATATATATATATATATATATATATATATATTATATTATAAATATTATATTATAATATTACTATTATATATATATATATATATTATATATGTACAGTTAATAATAGCTCTATCTGTATTAGAGGTCTTGTAAGCAATAATTTTTAATTTCTAATATTTCTTACCTTATTTATATCGGTTATCAATATATCTTAAATAACTACTTACTCTCTTTAATTACTAGTATCATTTTCTTCCTACTGTTATTTTTTTAATATTTACGCTATAAAGTCTATTGCAGACGGTACTGGAAGTTTTATGCTTTATAATTATTGGTCTTTCCCTCTATGAAGTTTACTGCACTATATCCCATACAAGTGACAATTCTTATCTACTTATCATAAATTTCACTTTATCATCGTTTATTATATATAGTTTCAATTCAACACTATATATACACTACATATTGATAGACTAGACTCCACCCATATTTTATTAACCTTATATTATTTACAACTATTAATACTCCTATAATAGCTGATTAGAAATACAGAGGACAGCTTTGAACATAAACTAACCTCTTAAATATTTCTCAATTCCAATTTGGAGTTACTTTAATGAAATACTATAAGTATACTTTCTTTGTCTCTAGTGAGTTATGTCTCACTTTTCTTACATTCTATTTACTATTTAATTCTAACATATTACATTAGATATATAAAATAATCATAATCTACCAAACCTTATCTAGTTCTATTTCTCCTATTAGTTATTATCCTTTGACTGATATCTAATTACTTCTAATTATTTAATTGAAAGTATTCTTACATTTAATACCCTCTTTTTACAATAGAAGTATAGCTTTATTAAGGGTATATGAATTATTAGTTATCTGAAGTGATACTTCTCAAGAATTTTATTTTTACAAGACACATACATGATATGCCTTTACATTATTATATAAAGTGTAGTATGAATTGTATACCTTCTAATATTTATAATCCGGGATATTAGTATTATCAGTGACACAAATATAAGTTATATTGAATATATAATTTAAGGCTTAATGCATTTTCTATATATATTCTTTATCAACTCTATCATGCTGGTCAATACATTTTAATACTATAAAATTTTTACTTTTCTTTTATCGTTACTTATAGAATATTGTTTGCGTCCGTACTTATCCTTAACCTTTATATTGCTAAAATAAAAAATGAAGGGACGTTGTTTGTTATTCTGATACTACTATTTGTCGATTTTATTACCTTTTCTCCATTGTGAGATAAAATTATGCTCGAGTAGTAACACATATCTTTTCACCACTAAATTTAACTAATTCTTTCTCATACTTCAATAACTCTTTGATTTCCTAAGACATATTTAATAAGTCTAATGTTTCAAACTATTTAGTATATATTCTTTATTGATAATTTTGATAATATAAAGTCTAGATACCACAATCTATTATCTCTTAGTATTACTCGAATAAATTACCCCTCGAGCATACGCAGCACTATTTACATATCGCCGTCTTTAATATGCTGTACGCGGCTTATTGGTGCTTCCGCGTCTTAGATTTTGGTTATGATTCTGTAATTGGAGGATAATTTTTCCTTATCAAACCTTTTGTTGAGTTAAGTTTGTAGTTGGCCTTCACTAGAGTTCTTATTGACCACCACCGTATAATAGAGACTATATATATATATTTATATTATATATTATATATATTAATATATATTAATATATATATTAATTTATACCTTATAGTATTTAATGTATGTTATTTATTATATATACTAATATTAATATATAATATAATATTTATATAGTTTAATATTATTATATATATTATATTATATATATTATAATTATATTATTAATATATAATATATCATATATATATATTATACTTAATTTATAATATATAATATAATATTATATTAATATTTAATATATAATATAATATATATATATTAATTAATTAAAATACTATATAATATATAATATATAATTAATATATAATATTTTAATATATTATATATTTAATATAATATATTAATAATTATATAATATTATAATTATTTAATTATTATTATTATATATTAATTAAATATATATATTATAATATAAATATATAATATATAATATATATAATATGATAATATATTATATATAATATATTAATATATATATTAATATTAATATATTAATTAATATATTAATTATATTATTATTTAATAGATATAATAATATCTATATATATTATAATATATAATATATTAATATATATAATTAATATATATTACAACAAATTTAGATATGTATAGTGTTAATATGTATGTACAATTATATATATATAATATATATTATATATATATTATTAATAATATTAATATAATATATATATATATATAATTATATAATTAATATATATAATATATTAATATAATATATATATATATATTAATTATATATATATTATAAATTATATTAATAAAACTCAAATACCTGAACCATTTTTATGCTGAACATTTTTACATTGTAAAGAATAAACATTAAAATAATCTATGTTTAAAATCTTTTTAATCTGGAAAATTATTAGGAGTTTAAAATTAATCGGTATAAAAATATTTAAAATGATCTGAATAACATAGGTTTCAGTGTTAATCATGATTAGTTTACTCAAATTTGGAACTCATACATATAATATTGGAAAGTCAACAACTGTCAAGTCTACAATAGATTTAAAAGCATAGTATATAAGGATTTAATGACAGATGCTATATGGAGTGCCATAATGTATCATATATTTAATCCACTAAAATATCCGCAAAAAATTAACATTATAATAACAAGAACATTATAATTTAGTAAAATAACTCCCTATATTATAATTAGTTGCATAGGTGAAGCAGGTTGCCACCATTTATTATTGTTGATAAAATAATTTTAGAAACTTATATAATTATTAGATTTCTAAAATATTTTTCAATTTACAATACCCATTTGATTTAGTAGCGTTTGTAGATTAAGAATGGATTAATATCTATTTAGTGAAAAACTATAGGTAATCTATATGAATGTGATATTTAGTTGGGGATGTTTAAAAATAAGTAGCGGCTCTTTGCTGTGAAGCAACTCTTAATTGCTCTATCAGCTCCTGACATAGAGTTTGGAGACTGGGGTGCTACAACAAAATTGTGAATCAATACTGACCAAATGTAAGATAAATATAAATATATGAAACTCACATAGCTTAAGAGAGTCACTTTGTGATAAGATAAGTAGGAGATGGCACAATAGAGAATTGCTCTTGGGAAGCATTGAGCAACACTCATTAAAACTCTTTGTAAAAGTGTAGTTGATGACCGGGGCAAATCGTTTATCTCATCATAAATCATTGAAGTTTTCATTTTATATGATTACTGTTTGTAATTTACACAGTTGTGAGTCTAATGGACGCTGTTATCCCCGACCATCATAAAATGGCAACGCCGCAAAACTTAAAAGAGCGTAGATAGTTGTGCTCCCAACCTTTGTCCCTCAGTCACGAACAGTGAGAGAAGATAAAGTTTTACATATTGGAATTACATATTGATATTAAAATGTCGGTCTTTAATAATGAGAAAATTCAATTCACAGTTATAATAATTAAGTAAGAGGAAGGTTAGTGTGAGAACGATCACGCTTTTTCATAGGCGCTTTGATTGCTTATGAAAGAGCTGATTATCTTATTTTATTCAAATGAATAAGTAAATTAAGACCCCTATGACTTTAACCTTAGCAGCATCTACGCACTTGCATCTGTATTTTGAGTAAGACAAGGTTACACAAGTGATTGTTTATGATAGTGAAGTATATTACTCTGCTAAACTTGTGAATAGACATTTAATGCTTAATATCTTTTTTTTCTATCAAATACTGAACTTATTAACATTCATTCTCTATAATATAGCATATCTAGTACGGTTTTTCTTAGAAGGTTGAGATAGTTTTCGAAGTCATTTGCGACTACTTCTTGTTTGGGATATACTGGTCGTGTTGTTTTTACATTCAATAGGTTCATTTACCTGGGTCTGGTTAGAGATCCAAATAAGTATCTCCAATGAGAGAATCTGTGCTGATCTTTTGAAGGAAAAAGAGCATGCTGACTGATTGTAGAAGGTTGTTGATATCATATGAGGGATTTAACGTATTTTCGTTGGTGTCCTGTTAAAAATTGAGGCGAAGATTATAAAGTAGGATCCTGTTTCGTTGTTCAATGAGAGTGTTCAACTGAACCTAAACAGGTATGACGAATATATAACTTTATGTTAGTTTTTTCATTAAAAACGTACTTGGGTTACAAATAAGATAAACGGTTGGCTTCTAAGATTGTCATACGGGGATCTACCAGTAGAAGTTAGCAATGAAATATTGATAGGTACACTCTAAATTATACCACGAATACCAAGTGTTTTCTAGCTCTAGTTTTGATATACATCATTTAGTCATTCTCTTTTTAATAATCTCTCTCGCGTACCCACTAATATTTCATTATGCATACGCTGAGTCATAATAAATGCTGGTTCTTTAATGTTGAGATTAAATTGTATTACATCGGCGTGGATAGTGCAAGTGCCGGCTGATCGCTAAAGAATTTGGTGGTATAACCGAGTCCTCCAGTATTTTCGTTCGAATGGTTTCAATTTAGAGGAACTCATAGAGATGGCCAACCTCTTGTATCACGAAATAACACTGCGCGCAATATTTTTTCTAACTACTGGCGTGTCCAATCATTGTTCATGCGCCGTACTATACTCATACTATGTGTGTCAGTACACACTATGACATAGATTAAACATAGTATTATAGATGAAGAGTTTTAAATGTATATTAGTAATGTAATTTTGATGTTAAATTCATAAATATCGTATTACCTAACATCTAACTATATATCATGATTTACTTTAGCCAATTAAGTTGTTAAGAACCTTTGAGCGCGTGCTCTGGATGTTTTAATGAATCCTATTAGATTTACTTGGAACGAAGCGGAGTAGATCATACTCGTATCAAATAATCCTGAGACATCATATTATTCGCGACCTTCTCTGATCGAGTAGGTCCTGCTCCATCAATCGAATTTCATGGATGAGCATTGCAGAGTTGATTACATTCAATCTGTATGGGTCTTATATTGCAGACGACAGCACATTTATAGTTAGTTGATGCAAGTGCCATAATCGTTATGGAACTCCCGGAGAATTTTCACCTCAGGCCAAAACTGAGTATTATTGACACTACAGGATATATGCTCTCTAATGCAGTCTCATATATTTGTTTTTAATCTCTGGAAAAAAGCTCATCAAACCTCTTAAATATATTTTTGATATCATAGTGATTTTGTTTGTTTGACATCCTACTCCAGAGTCAGTACCATTTAGCTCGCAATTGTTTATTAGGCCAAGGTCTTCATTACGAGCTTTAATATATATTCACAGAATGTTGCAAGTGGGTTGAAACAACACTTGTCGAGCATTCTAGTTTTTCTTATCATTTAGCTTATTCAAGATTCTACTCCACCTGTCTTCATCCTCTGGCCACAGATCCTACATTTGAACCCTAGAGTTCATCTAGTTATTTTCCAGTTAAAATTCCCTACAGGTTGTGTCTTTTTACCTTCGGAAGCAATAGATTAATGAAAATGAAGTCCATTCGATAGAGGAGTAGAGTAGAAAGGTTTTTAATAAGTATGACAACCTAAGGTTGCTCAAATAATCTTGGAATTTTGTCCTAGACTTTTATATATATTTGATGTATCTTGAAATTGTTCAATGTATTTATTACACTGATTAGAGAGAAAGCAAAACAGTTCACTCCTATGGGCTCTCGGGTTTTCAGGTGTGAGAAATGTTAGAAACAACTTCAATCTCGCGTCAGAAGTTTCTTAACTAACTGAGAAGATCAACAGTTTTCATAATTTATTTAAATGAGCACTTCGTGCGTAATATGACTAAAACTGACAAAAGTTTATTCATTGCCTCTGTAGTTAATTAAATTTAGAATACACTTCGAGATGCTAAGTAACATCATACTACAAAATATGCGCCCAAAGATCAATACAGTTGTCTGTCAGATAATAGGGTTCTTTCATCAGGTAGCTCATTTTCCTGTCTAAAATTAGAAATCTAAGGTACAATTTTTCAATTACCAAAATCTACTCAGAAACCTGTACCTTTTAGAAAGCTACACGCGGACACCACTCAATCTATGGTACCAGGCTACAACATATTTCAACACCATGTGATGACTAATTATTATTCTAATGACTCCGATCAATTCTTTCTAATTTTATCACAATTTTAACTATGAATAAGAATAACAGCAAAATTAAGTTTTTTTCCCACACAGTGCCTCATTAAGGTGCTATATATTGACAAGGATCTGATAAGATGAATACTATGGATTGATTTAATAAATTGCCCACTTTTGACTTTACCCTATACCCTAGACGGCGCGTCCAAGCAGGTCTATCATACCGGTAATGGAGATTTGCAATAGTAACTTATTATTAGAATTTTCTAAGAGCATAGATTTTTCCTTATTAGCAAGGAGACTGGGATTACTGATACCTATCCGCTCCTTAACACTCGACTTAATGTAAATCCAGTATTGCTATAGTCTCTTTTCTATATAAAGATAAATCTCACTCAATACGAAAGTGATCCCGTCTAGATATAGGAAAATGACTCCGAAGTAAACTGGGCACATCACATATGTGCCTTTGGATTCGAGTCAAAGCTAGTACGTACCAGAAGAGCCCCGTTATAAGAATGGACGAAAGAGTCTGTCAACAGTTGACTGATAAAGTACCCTCTCGAGCACAGGTTCCTCGATGAGCGTCTCGCCTCAGACACTCCTCCTCGCCTTGATTAGCGACTTCGTGGTTTGCTTGTCCTCCTCTCTCAAACCCTTCATTACCAAGATGTCAGATTCAACCTCCATTTGCCGACCCGACCGCCGCCCTCCAGCCCCACATATTCCCGCCAGAAATAAGAATTCTTTTTTTCGCCAATGCAAAAGCAATTTCATAGGACGCTTCTAGTCATCCCGCCAAGTCAAATCACAACTACTTTAGCAAATATATTTGGTCTTCTTCTGATTTCTTCCTTTTTCTTAATCACATATTCTTTTCGTGACTCAGACGCAAGAACCAAAGCTTCATTTTTTCTTTATGTTATGGGGTAAGGTGCGCAACATAGCCTAAACCAGAAATCATGTCTTCTATATGTGAAAGAGTACTTTCAACAAAGCAAGAAAACGGTTTTCCTGAGACTTGCTGATAATAGCAATAACAATGCGAAATATTGTTTACATACTTCTTAATTTTGCCCAGATTAAACAAATTTCTGAAATAAAATGAAAATTTAATTTATATTAATAAAATTTTAAGAATAATTGATGCGTAGCCCAGTTAAAATATAAAATCTCCCAAAAAGTAGCTCGTAGCAATGCGCCACTTATAATCATCCAATGCGCCACGTTTGGCGCATGCGCCACGGGTTGGCCACCCCTGCAATAGACTAATGCAATGTGGTCTGATGTCATTTCTCAAATTAGATGATGTTAAATTGGAATACGAACATGGTATA
>JABUQX010113799.1:20000-35646 GCA_015478945.1 Trachelipus rathkii
CTCACTCTGTGTACAAAATGTTGCAGGTTGTTGTAAAAAATTTACTCAAAACGATGATGAATAGAAAAAAAGTTTTAAACTTTATCGAAATTGTATTTGTTTTCACTGAGGTACAACACCTTTTCTTGAATATTTAGGTCTATAACCCAAAAAAAGTTTTTATCGAGATATTATTACATAGATCAAAATGTATGTTTACCCACAAACGTATATATATATATATATATATAAGTATATAAGCATATATATATTATATATTATTATATATATTATATATATATATTATATATTATATTATATATATATATTATATATATATTTATATATATAATATATAAATTATAATATATATATATATATATATATAATATATATATAATAATATTATATAATATATATATATATATATATAATATATAATATATATATATATATATATATATATATATATATATACTATATATATATACACACAAATATATATATATATATATATATATATATTAGATATAAGCAAAAAAAATAATCCCCAATGTTTACCCACCATAACCTGGTAACGTCCCTACGAAAAATATAACAAACAAAAACATTTACGTACCAATATCTAGTGCAAAATAAGCCAAATGACATTTCTATGACGTCATACTTACACTCTTTTTTGTTTTCATTCGAACATTGTCTTTATTTAATTTTCTCTTAAACAGAAACGTTTATATTTTTAATTTATTTTCAATTCAATCATTTAATCATTTATATATTTTTCTGTACAACATTAATTTTAAAAAAATTGTAAAAGTAAAATTTTCAAAAAAAATTTGTATCTCTCTATTAAATTATTAAAATGTTCCTAAAAAATTTATATATTTTTTTTTTTGTAAAATTATTGAAAGATTTTGCTTTATTGACCCAAAATCAGTAAATTACAAACCATTCATCTCACGATTCCGACCTCTTCTTGATCAATCGACCAATTGATTCAAGTCATATATGTACCAGCATTTTTTTTAGCACACTCACGTGGTGCATTAACATATTTTAAAAATAATTTTTGAACAGTCAAAAATTATAGTTAGGTAGAAAATTTTTATTAAAAATTTCTCTTTCACTATTAAATTTTTCTTAAATTTAAATTTATTGCACCGAAAAATATAATTACATGATAATATAAACGTATTATTATATATATAATATATATATTATAATATACAGTATAATATATTATATATATATTATTATGATATTATATATATATATATATATATATTATATATATATATATATATATATTATATATATATTGTATATATATATATATTTTATATATTATATATTATATATATAATATTATATATTATTATAATATATATATATATATATAATATATATAAATATATTATATAATATATATATATATATAAATATATATATATATATACCCCACTTCTTTGCATACACATAATTTCATTCCTTAACCCATTATTTTTTTACATATTTCCTTTTCATTTAGGTTAAATATCAAATTCAACTTAAGGAAAGTTCCGTGTTACCCATACTTAGTACACAACTCTGATCATATATATATATATATATTATTATATTATATATATTAATATATATATAATATATATATATATATATATTATATAACAAATATCTATTATAAATATATATATTATTTTTTTATTTTTTAAGACTCCGTCAGTTTTTGATTTTTTTTTGTTTTTTTCTTAACATTTGCTAGTATTGATACTAATAATGAACTTTCATGGTGATTTAATGATTCAAAATTCGAACATATTTTAATATAATTATTTAAAAATCACATTTATATTCATAAATTTTAAAAAAATTAAAATTATCTCGAAAAAGTACGACACCTACAGAAAAAACAATTACATAATTGGAATCAGCTTGTAAAGCTTACTAAAAAGTAAAAAGTAAAATAATATAAAAACCATAAAAAACATTAAAACTTACGGTCGTCGAACGGACGGGGGACAAGGAGGGGACGTTTTTCCATACCTCGTAGGGGAGGGGCGGAAGGAAACCCCCGCGACACCCCAAATACCAAGAGCGGGGGTTCCGGAAGGCCCCCCGGAGGGGGGAAATAAGTCCTTACCCTGTCGTTCCCCGGAAGGCCGGAAGACCCCACTCCTGCCATCTTTTGCGGTTTACCCTGGGGTGTTCCTGTGAAAAAAAAAAAAAAATTTAAAATGACGGAGCGTAAAACGTAACTGCGCGTCCCTATATATTTTTGACATGTTTTCACCCCTTAAATTGACTGTAAGGATCATATACTAGAAATAATATAAAAAAACAAAAAAAAAAAACAAAACTCACGGAGTCTTAAAAAATCGAGGTCCTATATTTATATATATATATATATATATATATATATATATATATATATATATATATATATATATTATATATATATATATATATATATATATCATATTTATATCCCCTGAAGGATAGCTTGTATACCGTAACAAATTATATTATATGGTTAACCGAATTTAACCAGCCTATCAATATTTGTCTCAGCAACATCATTTAGCAAAACTTTAACCTAACAATTGTCTCTAACATAAAAATAACCGACCTAACTTTTCATCTAAACCATCAGTGATATTGAATCAATAATTATTAAGCTAACATCTTCAATCTGAACTTTAACATAACCCAACTGTACTATCCTAAGCTCTTCTTTTTCATTATCTATGCTTCCCGTAGGTAAAAGACAAACCCTGTAGGAATTTTACTGAATAAATAATGAACTTAAGAAGTTTAATGTAAGTTTTCTTAGTAGGATAAGTGAAGCAGAACACCTTAAGGTGGAGTAGAATGCTTGAGATATTAACCTAAATTTAAAAGTGGTCTCCTGAGAAATATATTTATTCACAGCTTCTCACTGAAAACATGCGCTCTTTCCGAGTGTCACAATATTGATAATTGTTTAGTGTTCATACAGCTGCCGCAATCGTTAGCAATAGTTTTGGCAGGAGAACAGGTTAACTATGACCAATCCAACAAAACCTAGTCTAACCTTACCTAGATCTACTACTTAAAGCCCGTGGCGGACTTTATTGATCGATGTTCCGTGAACCTTGTTCTAACCTTTAGATCATCATTGCCTTAAACTTAATTCTAAAACATAATTGTTAATTAGACTTTAAAATCCTACTCTCATCATTTACAACTTTCCATTCTTTATTACATATGCTGACAAAGTTAATCTGAAATTTGGAACCAGAGTAGAATCTCGTATTCTGGTCAGATTTAATTTCCAATATTTTCCTCCGACTGTTTTTCTATGAAGCGTAGACTGAATCAGGAACAAATGTTTCGAGTATTCGTGGTGGAAAACAATAAAAATATTTGGTAAAGACTTTTGCTTTATTTCATACAACATATTTATAGGAAATCGTAGACCATAAATATCAAACCATCAAATTACAAGCGTTTTATGAACTACTTTTTCCTTCTTTTCCTGATACACATAGAAAAAGAAACCTTTATTAAACTTACTTAATAAACAACTAGCCAATTTTAAATTTACCTAAGAAGAGGAATCCAACGATAGTCTGCTTTTCCTCGATATCTTTATGACAAAATCTCTTCTGATTACAACACAAGAAAACCTATTTTTACCAATTTGTCACAAAACCTCTTCAGTCACTTCCCCTTTCTTTATAAATGTAATAGTATAAAAACTTTAATCTGTAGAACATTTCATCTACATCTGATTATTATCAAGACTTTCGTAAATAGTTTTCTTCCTTTATTAAATTTTTCAACTCAAACCTTTACCCCTTCCCATTAATTTATACGTTAATAAGTTTTTTAAACCGATTTTATTCTATTGATAATCTTACTCTGTCGGCTCTAAAACAACTCTCTTTTAATTTCCTCTTTGCGAACACAACTATATTAAAATTAAAAATGAAATACTCAATGTTTTATAAAATTCCCATACCAATTTAAAATTTATTTGTGTGCTCATCCCCAAATTCTCTATAGGCTCCTACTTATCTCACAAGGACTCTCTACTTGGTTCTATTTGTTCTACATTTGGCAGTTGTCAGTTGTTGGCAGCCCCAGCCCCAACTCCCTGTCAGGGCTGATGAGCATAGAGGTTGCTCAGCAAAGGCCGCTACTTATTTTACATCCCCACACATATCCATCATTAGATACCATAGTTTCACTAAAATATTATCCCATTCTTTCACAAACCAACTAACAATTGAATTGAAAATATTAGAATCAATTCACATAACCAGTCTAAATTTATCACATAATAATGGTGGCAACCTCTTCCACCTGCAACTAATTTAGGGTTATTCAATAATGTTCTTGTTATTATTTTTTTATTTTAGTGTTGTTATATAGACTCCAATAGTCCTATACCTTCAAGCTTTTAACTTTTGACTGCAGTGTTGCTTCCATGTTGTCCTTGGAAAAACTGATTAACCGAAACCTTGTTCAGATCTTTTAATATTTTATCCAGAATAATTTTTAAACTCTACAATTTCCGATAAAAGATTTTAAACAGATTTTTATTGTTTTCCACCAAGAATGTTCAGAACAATGGTTCAGTTGTTTATTATATATATATATATATATATATATATATATATATTATATATATATATATTATATATATTATACTATATATTTATATATATATTAAATATATAAATTATATATATATATATATATATAAATATATAATATATATATTATATATATATATATATATATATATTATATTAATATATATATATATATATATATATAATTTATATATATATATATAAAACTAATTATATATAAAGTATATATACTAGATATATATAATATATAATAAAATATAATATATACTATAATATATATATATATATATATATATTATATTGTATATATATATATATATATATATATATATATATATAATATATAATAATATATATATATATAATATATTATTATATATATATATAACTAATATATATTATATATATAAGTCTCTTCCGGTGGTTGCAAAGACCGGAGGAGACTTTATATATATATATATATATTATATATTATATATATTATAATATATTTATATATAATAATAATATATATATATATATATATATATATAATAGTATATTATTTATATATATGATATATATTATATATTATGTATATATATATATATATATATATATATATTATATATATAATATATATATATATATATATATATATATATATATATATATATATATATATATATATATATATATATAAAGTCTCTTCCGGTGGGCAAAGACCGGAGGCCAACCAAATTCCACAAGGTTGAGGAAAAATCCCCATTCTGACCCAAACTAAAGACCGGCAAATACCACAATACACGGCGCTTGAAAGTGTGCGTATCAAAGGAATTTCGGTAAACAGAGATAATAGGAGTGTGGTCCTGACTTTATCAATGAAGAAGATATAAGTTTGAACATAGCTTTAATGTCTAGGATCAAAGAGTTGAGTAGAGAAAGATTGTAATTGTGTAGAAAGTTGTGTCTTACGAGCTTTTCTCAATGGAGAAGGTATACGACAATAGAGTTCAGAACAACAGTCTTCATTTTATTAGCAATAGGTTAAGGAGTACGACGCAACAATTTGACGAAAAGAAAGTAATTGTGGAGAGATTGTGAAAGCAGTAGAGTTGAAAAGATGAAAGCACTAGGCCCTAAATATTCAAAAACTTTTTGTGTCGAACAACCCGGATAATATGAGGTATACTTCATACCCTTTTAAATGTAAGCAACTGTTGTGTCTTGAAAAATTTCTGAAGTCACTTCAGAACATTCATCCCCTTAAAAGCTCTTCTTGAAAGAGGCGTAATGTAATACTTTCAATTAAAATTAGAAGTAATAGAATCAGCAAGAATAACAAAGAAAGACGAAGGTTTGAGTTATGTATTTTCATGAAGTGAATAAATATGTAAATAGATGAAGAAACTGAGACACTGACAAGAGCCTTGTATTTAATGACTCCAAATTGGAATTTGAGAAATATTAGAGGTTAGTTGTTCTAAGGCTGTCTTTCTAGCTATAGGTAATTGTTGTAAAAAAGGGTAATAATGGGTGGAGTCGTCTACATATGAGTGTATAGGTGATGAATAAAAACGAGAAGGGAATTTATGAAAAGTAGTAAGAATGCTGTGGGATAGTGCAGAACTCTGAGGAAGACCACTATTTAAAGCTAAACTTCAGCCGTCTGCAATAGCTGCTATAAAAAGACATGAAAGAAAATTAGAGAGAAGGTTCTAGAATTGATACCGAAAGGGGAAATATTAGAAATTAAAGATTTGTACAAGACTCTACAGAAGGCTTTCGAAACATATATATATATATATATAATAGATATATATTACCATATATTGTGTATAAGTATATAATTTACCTACTTATATATCTAATACAGTTATATATATATATATATTATATATTATATATATATAAATACTATATATATAGTATATATAGTATATATAATATATATATATATATAATATATAGTATATATATATATATATATATATATATATATATATATATATATATATATATATATATATATATATAGTATATAATTATATATATATAATATAATATATATATAGTATATATAATTATATAATATATAGTATATTATATATATTATATATATATTATATTATATATATATAATATATATATATATATATATATTATATATATATAAATATATATATAGCGCCACATAAAAAGAATCAACCTAATGTAGATTGGATTAAGGAAAGAATTAGAAAGAAGAGAAAAGAGATCACTAGTAGAACATTTCTTACGAAAGACATACTTGCGATGACAAGAGATAAGACTAGAAGAATTGAGATGTGTCCAAATCTTTCGTTTAAGCAAAGAAGATTCAAAATACTTTAGAAAGAGCGTAGGCTAAAGCAGTAGGACAGTAGTTGACCATAGGTTAATTTAGGCTAAAGCAATGGGACCAAAGTTGACCATAAGTTAATTTAGGCTAAAACAATAGGACCATATTTTAAAAGTTGAGAAGAGGGTCCCGTTTATTTCGCTGAATGCGTGCAAGTTTTCAGTGGGTAGGAAAGGTCGAAGTTGAAATTCTGAGGCGGAATAGTTTCTCAAGGCAGGATGCAAGCTCGATAGAATACGTTTTGATTACCAGAGGAGGAATATCGTCAGGAACGTACCCCTTCTTAGTGCTAAGCTCAGGAAAAGGAAAACTATCGTAATTGCAATATACTACATAAATGGGTTGGAGTGATGGCGAAGTAGGAATAGCTCCGGAATTGTCTATGGTGAAATTAGTTTTAAAAGGTTTTTGCAGATGGCGTTATGGCAGTTATCCATAGGAAGATATTAAGGAGAAGATGAATAATAAGTAAAGTTAGGAAGAGTTTGAAGAAGAAAACCGGAAAGATTATTTCATTTCCTACGGAAATTGAGATTTTAGTGTTAAAGAAAACGGTTTTGTCATGATTCTTGGATGAAATACAAGTTGCAAGTAAGATTAATTAGAGGTTAAATGTGGAGTCAGAAATTTAGAGAGAAAAAAGATGAAAATGTGTTAAATGAGGAGTCGCACAAACTCTTCACAGAGTAAGAAGTATATAATTGGAGAGTTAAGAAGAGCGGATGTCCATTGTAATAAGGATATAATAAAAGAGTTAACCAACAGTTTGATAGGTAGAAAGAGAACGTTGAGATATGTGAGTAGAACTATCACTGATGGTTGAAGTATTCTCTGTACAGGGGCAAAAGATTCCAATTTAAAGAGCAAGCAACTTGAGTAGCTAGAATAAATTGCGAAGGCACCTCAGAGCACATAACTTGGAAGCTTGTTTAGAAATAGAAAAAATGATTTTTTCCAAGACAAATCATGAGAAATAAACACAAAAGAAACACGAAGAAAATATTGGAGTTATGAGGATTGTTGTGTCGAGTGAGGATTGTTGTGTAGGGTATAAATTTGAGAACGGAGAGTTTTTGAGTCATTAAAAACAACAATGTTTGTGGTTCTCCATTTGAAAATTTGAGAAAGATAAAAGATTAATTGCTCCAAGACTATCCTCCTAGAATAAGCTATTTGCTGTTTGATTTAAGTTCGTTAAAATGAAAGGTGAAATAAGGTGTAGAGTCGGCCGCAAAGGAATACATTTTTGATGAAAAACTAGAGAGCAGGTCTTTAATGAAAACCAAAAAACTGTTAAGGATACGTCAGAACCCTTATAAATATCACAATTAATAGTTTTAAAGGATGAACAGTGGTTGTCTTTAAAAGCTCTTATTGAGCGATCAGAAGGGAAATTAGAAAGAAGACCACAATGAGAAATATAGAAACTATCAAATCAAAGGTTTGTGGTAGACCCTATTAAAGGCTTTATGTATATCTAGTTCTACATCAAAAGATTCCTCGATATGCCAAAGTTCAAAGTACCTGAACTTAGAGAAAAGAAAAAAAAGATCACCATCACGATCACGAAAACCATAATGGCGATCAGTGATAAGATTAAAAGAATGGAGATGTCTAACGATCTCTCTGTTAAAGATTGATTTCAAAATATTTAGAAGGAATAGAGGATAAAGGGATAGGACGATAGTTTGAGATAAAATGAAACCTTTTTTTTAAATACCAACTGAATGAATGAACCTATCAAGCAGGAAGGAAAGGCCAATATGGAGAGCCAGACGAAATAGTTTTCCAACGCAGGGAGGAAGCTGGAAAAAACCAATTTTGTGATCCACAGGAGGAAAACTATCAGGACCGTAGGCTGCAACAGAGGGAAAACTATCAGGAGCATAGACTGCCACGGAAGGAAAACTATCAAGACAGTAGACTGCCACAAAAGGAAAGCCATCAGGACCGTAGACTGCCACAGGAGGAAAACTATCAAACCTAGACTGCAACAGAATGAAAACTATCAGGACCGTAGACTGCAACAGAAGGAAAACTATCAGAACCGTAGACTGCCACAGAAGGAAAAGTATCAGGACTGTAAACTGCCACAGAAGATAAACAATCAGGACCGTAGATTGCCACAGAAGGAAAACTATCAGGACAGTAGACTGCAACAGAAGGAAAACTATCAGGACTATAAACTGCTACGGAAGGAAAACTATCAGGACCCTAGACTGCTACAAAAGGAAAACTATCAGGATCATAGAGTGCCACAGAAGGAAAACTATCGGGACCGTGGACTACCACAGAAGTAAAACTATCAGGACCATAGACTGCCACAGAAGGAAAACTATCAGGATCGTACCTTGTCGAATGGCATTCAGGGTTACACATAAAATATCTATGGAAAGAGGTGGAGAACACTCCAACCTATCTGTAAACGGTTTCACTGCCAGTCACCTCTACGTGAAAGAGAGTCTAACAGAATTTAATTTGCTCCTTGAGAGAGTGAACAGCCGAAGAAATTGATGAACAGCATATACTAGTGTTTTCAGAATATGGGTTTAAGCGCCTGGAGTGCGATGAAAGAATTAGAATAAATAACATAAGAGCGGTCTTGGTTAAGGAATAAAATTCGAGAAAGATCAATCATTACAGCCATTAACTCTGCAAAAAAAATTTACGAATGCGGTGGGAAGCTATGGGGGAGATTGTGGTCTGGAAGATAGCAAACACACCCACGCCATCCTATGCTTAAGAGACTTTGGTAAACAATGGAGTTAATCCTCCATGAACTCCAGAGTGATACAAGAATGATTCCTTTTATGAGGCTTCCAGTTGGATGGACTTGAAGAGGTCATGACATGGCAGATGGTTGGAGCATAAAATAGCCAAGGTGCGTGTTCTTTATCGTAAGAGAATGGCAGAACCTTTTTCCAAGGGATATCGAAGAAGTTGAGAATATTCCAAACTGTTTGCAAATGGCCAGTGAGAAGGATTTTTAGGTATCTCTCGCAGAATTCGGTTTAGTATATATATTAAAATATATATATACTATATAATATATAATTCTAATATATATGATATAATATATTATATATAATATATATATTATATATATTATATATATATATATATATATTATATATATATATATATGTTATTGTACAGTCTATGTTAGTAGCATGATACTTAGTTTTTATCCACATTTTAAAATCGAAATGTGTTGATATTATTGAGCGCTCAAAATAAGTAAATTTATATTAGCTAGGGTATTAATAATCCATTTATAAACTCATCAGGCAACTACGTTTTTACTGATCTAATCTAATCGGAAATTAAATCTGACCAGAGTGCGAGATTCTACTCTGGTTCCAAATTTCAAATTAGGTTTTTCAGCAAATGTAATAAAGAATAGAACTTTGTAAATGATGAGAGTAGGATTTTAAAGTCTAATTAACAATTATATTTTAGAACTAAGTTTAGGGCAATGTTGATCCATAAAGGTTTGAACAAGGTTCAGGGTAACTTCGATTCATAAATCCCCGCCGCAAGCTTTAAGTAGTATATCTAGGTAAGGTTAGGCTAGGTTTTATTGGATTGGAAATTCAGCTGAGTCGGCTCGTATAGGTCAAGAAGGAATGTATCAAGCACTCCAAAATAGCGTCTCGTAGAACAGCTGAGAGCACCGCGACCCAACTAATGCGAGGAATCAGGTTTTCGTTCACTGGTCGGTCGTGTGAGTGTGAGCTGTTCTCGTCTTGGCTCCGTCTTGCTCAGACTTAAAAATTAAATTTGACCACACTGTATAATCTTGTTAATGCCTCGGATTGTTTTATACGAATACTTCATTTGCACATAACTTTTCATTGTAGCTACATTAGCCGTAACTAATATATTATATATATATATATATAAATATAATATATATATTATATATATATATATATATATATATATATATAGTATAATCTTTCATCCTATACCTATACATATATAATATTTCTAAATACGTACAATATAGTATATTATATAATATAATTATATATATAATGTTAAATTATTAATTATATTATATATTAATATATAATTAATATATATATTTATATATATATAATATAAGTAATATAAGTATATTAAATATCAATAATATTATTATATATTATATAACTTACTCTTAAAGTGTTTAATCCCTCTAACATGGGGGGAGGGACTACCGGAAATACGAACTTTAAGGCCGGCAATCCCAAACCCTTTCGCCACCAAGTTTTCGCAGCCGAAAATTTTAATTCTTTTGCGCCCATGGAAGATAAAACTCAGACTGCAACGAGGAGGATTGAACCAGCATCCTCTCACTATGAGAGTCGGTGAGTCAACTTCCTACGCCACAGGCGTTCCATATATATGATAAATATTTTACTATTATTATATAATATAGTATATATACTATATATATATATATATATATATTATATATATATATATATGATATATATTATATATATATTATAATATATGATGGCTACGTTTGAAATCTTTGTCCTGAGGCGCAAATCTTTTTAGAGTCCTAAATCCAATATACGCGAATAAATATATATTAGTAAGTTCCCATTGCAGATCACCAGATTAAGATCTATTCAATTACAAATAGAAGCCATCTTTGGACAGCTCGTTATTTATACATATGTGTAGATGTGATTTCTTTCCGTAAGTTAAAAGATGAATTTATATGAATTGTTTGACATATGTAATGATGAATCGACTTTACAAAGCGTTCTTTACAGGAGATTTTAAATTGAATTTAGAAGTAAAAGATTCCCATAAAATGTCGCTAATCATCCTTTAACTAAATTAGCTATTGATATGGAAATTTAAATTTACAAGATTTATAACCCTCGATTAAATTAATCAATTTATATGATCTATTCCATATAGTGACTCTCCCAAAACTAATATGTAAGAAATCTAATTTATAAAATTATCTAATAAATATGGCTTTCAAATATCTAACAAACTGAACAGCCACAAGACAGTCTTAGAAGCACTTTCTGGAAGATATTGCGAGGAGATTAGTTTTACCTTTAATACAGAGTGAACTTTTGCGCAATTTCTGGAGTTTCTTATATCATTGAGTAGTATTGTTTCGCTATTCGCTTTTACCTCATTGCTAATTTAAATTCTAAAGATGTCTATATGATACTCTCTATTTTAAATATGATAGCAATAATGATATAACTTTCATATAGTCTTGTTTCCATAACCCAACATTGGTTAGAAAGTAATTTAATTTTGTTACTGAAGTAAGTACCATATTGGAAGCATCTCTAATACCAAAACCGTTATTTTGAAGCCTTTTGGAAGCTATTGCGAGAGTTTAGTTACCTTAAACAGTGAGTAATAATATATATAACTATATTACCTATAGCTATATATATACACTATATATATACTATATATAACTATGTATACTATATATATATATATATATAACAAATTTATCTAGGTTAGGTTTACGTTTTGCAATCACAATCAATCTAGGTTAGTTCTCCGTTTAGTGCAACAAAGATAAATCCGAGTTAGGTTCTTCCGTCGTAGGCCACGCGAGATAAATTAGGTTTAGGTCCTAACTGAGCTATCGGCTATAAGTCTAGGTGAGAAATAAAGTGTTTGTGTTATGTACGGCACAGACTAACTAATATATATTATATATATATTACTTATATTACATATATATATATATATAATATAATATATAATAATATACTATATATATTATATATATATTAATTATTATACTATATAATATATATATCAATAATAATATATAATATACATATAATAATTAATATTATCACACACACACCACACCAGCACGCTATACATAATTATTTTCAACCGTTTCCTTTTTCATTTTTATACTGAATTTCGAAATAGTGTACACTTTCAGAGAGTATATATATATTATTTATGCATAGTATCTAGTAGTCGCTAGCATAAGCGGTCGTTATGTTTCATAATAATCTTGGGTGGGGGAACTTAAATCTTGATAATTACTATATATATACATATATTTATCGAATTTATATTCGCATGTATTTTTTCATACTTACGATAATATGCGATATTTTCGATGCTATGGCATATCAAGCTTAGACCGAAAGATTCAACTTTACCTTATATAGAGCGCTCTACGATATAACGAGAGTGTTATTAGTCATGTAAAGGATATACGAGAGATTAAGGAATATATAATAATTATATATAATATAGTATTATATATATAGGTTTATATATATAGTGGCGACCGTCGCGAAATAACGTGCTACTCGCGTTAACGCTTTCGACAATGAACGGCGGCTCTGAACTACTAGCGTTATAACAGATATGAGCCGGAGAGTGTTGACTGGAGTAAGAGAGCAGTGGTAAGTATAGTAGTGTCAGAGGATGACGATGTGTCGACGTGTGTGTGTATTCGTCGGCGGACACACGAAACAGCACGGTCTATAATCCGCCAATTAATACGTCAAGATGATACAATAATAGTGACATAAGATCGTGCAAAGTTAAGTCGACTTTGTCATCTAGCATGTACAAATTTGCCATTGCATTGTAACTGAATTCAACTTCTACCGCGAGAGAAGAGATGCTACTCTATCAGGAACATTTCTGTTGTTGTCATATATCTTCTCAAGCAGAGAAGTTCGAAACTCCTTATTATCTTGCACTGGAAGCGTATTTGGCTGCCTGCATCAACTGATTCTAAACAGATACCCGAACTACATCACACTATCACGCAGTCAGCAAAGCGAAGGCGGTTGTCTTAGTTTATAAATAATGAAATTGGCTATTAGCTTGCATCAAAAATAAAAAATATTTGTTTAACTTTAAAAATTCTATTTCTATTATCACTCTAACTAATTTTTCATCATGTAACTGTATGAGGATGTACTAAATAGTATGATATTTTAAGAATATATATAGTGATAGAGCGCGGTAAGAGTAGTGATAGCTGAGATGCGGAGCTCGCGTATAGTAGGACTATGGATGTTTTATAGTTAGCTCAGTGTTAGTTGTATTGCACTCCACTCACACTCACATAGTCGCGCGCTCGGCTTATGGTAGTGGGCGGCACGGGGTAGTATATATTAGTAATAACAGGTATGAAAGTATGAGGGTATGAATCTTCACCGTCTCTCGTTATCGTAGGTAAGTGAATTGTTGCTCTAGACGGGCACGATCGGCGTATAGATCGCTATCAGAACACAAAAAGTTTCTAAGTGTTGGAGATCACGTTACTCAGTACGGCTAGTTTGATGAGTTGCGCGTTTAGTTGGTGGAGTCAGCTTTTGCTTGATATGAGACAGATTAGAGTGTGTCGCGTTAAGGTAGTCTCGTGTCATGTCCCTCGTCTAATATGTGCGGTACTTATGCCGTTATTTGCTCGCGAGGACGCGAGGGCAGTGGTCTAAGCGGCCCTTCTGGGAGGCAGTGTTTGATCTGATGGGAGACTGTAATAGGAGTATATCTGGTGATGTTTGTATTGCTTGACGTGCTGTTTGAAGCGTGTATAGGACGAGGGGAATTGTTGGGTACGAATTTTATAGTATATAATATAATTGTTGCGTTTATTATAATCAGGCGGTTATATTGTACTGTAGGTATCTAGTATGATTAATATTATATATTTTAGTTATATCATATAGTTTGTATTATTAGATATATATACATAACTATATATAAATATATATAGTTACACTTTTCCAGTCCTCCAGATAGGTCGAGCACGAACTTAGTTTAAGAAACCTACGATAGCTTACTAAAAAGGAAAACAATGTTTAGAATCAAAAGCCAATTTTTAGTTACGAAAACTCCCCCCCTCCCTCAAAAAAAACAAGAAAAAGAAAAATAAACAATAAATAAACTAATAATAACTATTACCTGTAAAAGTTATTAATCGCGTATGCTGGGCAATGGCAGCTCTCATTTGAGACAAAAATCTCAAATCGAGTGTGGCCGCTGCCACAGACGCACTATCATTCTTGTGTTTCTTTTGGCATATTTACTAACACCATATATTATATATATAGTAGATATACTATACTATTATAATAGTATATATATCATACTATATATATATATATAATATATAATATATATATATATATATGTATATATATATATATAATATAATTATATATATATTATTATAATATATATATTATATTATATATATATATATATATATATTATATATATATTATATATATAACATATAACTATATATATATATAATATATATATATATATATATATATTAAGTTACCTAATATTATATATTAATATATATTAATAATATATATAATATATATATATATATTAATTATATTTAAAATAATATATTATATATATATGTATATATAAGTATATAATATAATTATAGTATATTTATTGATTAATATATATATATATATACTGGATTTCTATAAAGTATTTAATCTTTATTAGACGTAAAATTCATCAATGACAGGCTGAAAATTTGTATGAATAATTTCACGATATTTGAATATTAATTTCAGGACTGGTCTAGTAAACATCAATTTCTTTTTAAACAGACTCTAAGACAATTGTACAAGATATCATAAGAATGATGAATAAATCTATGGAAGATTTGTTTCAATCTATGTTG
>JABUQX010113800.1:0-32500 GCA_015478945.1 Trachelipus rathkii
ATATGATATATATATTAAATATATATATATATTATATAATCTCTATATAATCATATATCTATATTTATATTATATATTCATATATAGTTAATATAAATATTAATATATATATCTAATACTATACTTATATATTTTATTTAAATTTATTACATATTATATCAATCAAATTATTGTATACAATTATATATTAATATACATATAATATAATTTTTTACTATCTATATATAGTTCTATATTCTCCACTATATACATCTATTTCATTATCTTCCGTATATTTTCCCTTCTCACCACCCGAAGTATAACATATCATGAGTTAATAGTATATTAATTTATATACCTATTATGTTTTTAATAACTACTACTAATGTAATAGTAACTTTAGTATTAACTTAATAACTTAGTCAATTTAATACTAAAATATTCCAGATATTAATACAGGATAATTACATTTAATTTATATAATGTACTATTAAAACTCATCAATTACTCCTTAATAATATCAATACTCATCTAATATCATCACTAATCATTACTCAATAAAAAATTCATAATATATAAATTTAATAAAAACCTTTACTGATATAATGATATACAAAATACTGGTGATCGTTAAGCATGGTATGTTGGTAATATAAATATAATCATAATAATATAATAATAGTATATATTATATAATATTATATATATATTATAAACAATGAATCTTTCTAATGACTATTAAATTAACTTAAAGGGGAAGAGATAGGTTACACAAATCAGTAATCTTGAGAGATATAACTAAATAATATATATATATATAGATTAGTATATCTATTTTAAATGGTTAATGGTATTATTTATATATAATATTAGGAAATAATATACTTAAATTTATCATCATATTATATATATATATTAATACGAATATAATCTTAATATTTTATTTATATCTATATAAATATAAATTAAATACTAGATAGTATATATATATTTTATATAATTATAGAAACATTTAATATATTGTATATATATTTTAATCAATGTCTTATTTATCATTCTATATAATTATAATATTCATTTCTTTTCGTGATATATATATATATCACTTTATATTTTAATGGTATGCAACCGCGAATTAAATATATTAAAACTTTTTCGCATTATTGAAAGGAAATGATATTATTAATCATTTATTATTTGTTTTACTTAATAGTAGTATTTATCTATCTTTCTAGTACATATCTTATTAATATCATAATATTATACTAGTAGTTACGTATCTATACTCATATTATAGTATATAATATTATATATATATAACTATAATAGAATTATTAATTTTAAGTTATTATTAATTATTATTAGGATTATTATAATTAAGTATTTATATATATTATTAATCATAATATGGTTAATATATAATATATATATATTATATTATATAAATATATATATATATCTATATATAATCTATATATAATATATATATAGTATATTAATATTTTACTATAATTATATATATTATATTAATTATATATATACTATATATTATTTAATAGACTGATTAATATATTCAATTAGTTGATATATATAATATTATATATAATATATAATATACTAATATAGTATATTAATATATATGTAAATGTTTAAATAGTAATGTATATTATATTCTTATTAAATATTAATATAAATTGATATTTCTATATATATTATAGTATATATATCTACTATATATAATATATATTATATATATATCTTATACCTATTAATATATATTAATATTATATCTATATATACTATCTCATATTTAATATCTTATATTAACCTACTATATCTATCTAATATTAATTATCTATCATAATCTAATATATATATATATTCATCATATAATATCATTCTTTCTTATTCTATCCCTCATATATTATATACTTATATTATATATATATACATATTAATAATCTAATACTTAAATATTATTATTCTTTACAATTTTATTATAATAATTATCTATTCTATATAATATTATATCTATTATATATATATTTATATATATAATATATATATTTATATAAATTATTAATTTTATTTATTATTATATATATATATTATATACTATATATTATATATAACTTAAATAATAATATATATTTAAATTTAAATATATTATATTAATCAAATATACTATATATAGATATTATATTAATACTATTAATTCATTTATATAATATATAATTGTATATATATATTTTCTTTATTGATTTATTTTCTCTAAATCATTTATATATATGAGTATAGTCTAAACTCATCTATCACTAATATAATACTTTTTAGAAATAAATTAAGGTGTCATATCATTAATTATAATAATTAATTTAATATATTTAATTATTTATATATATATATTATATTATATATAATATATATTAAATATATATATAATTCATATAATTATATATTATTATTAATATTTAATTTCTATTATAATATTAATATATTAATAATATATATATATTATACCTAATATATTATCTTATTTAATAATATTTATTTAAGATTTCAAGTGCATAATTTTGTTAATTATATAAAGTTTGGTTATACAAATGACTTTAATAATATATATTAATCATAAATAAATATTACGGTATATAATTATTATAAAAATATTATAATTATTATTATAATATTTTTATATATATTCTTATTATTAATATATATATATTATTATTATTATAAATATATATTATATATATATATAATATATATAATATATCTAATATAATATTAATATTGATTATGATATATATATATATATTACAAATATATTTATAATATTAGTTATAAAAGGAGTTGCCAAATTTTTTGCACAAGACATTTGTTTATTATACTCAAATTTATTTTAAAACCTATTAAGTTTAAACCACATATAAAAATACCAATTGTTTATCAACCTATTGATAAATACATCTATGCCTACAGAAATGAGGTTAAAACTAGTAACTCTATGTTACGTAATTTTCTTATTCAAAAATAGATGGTTTTCCTCCTATAATTTATGATCTAATCAGAGACAGATAATGGCTGGAATAGGGCAATAATAGAATAATTTTATTCTTTGGGCTCAGAAATATTGTTATATTGTTAAGTATATGATACTACATACCTCTATATAATACTATTCTTAATATTTATAATATAATATATTTAATAATTTTCTATTAATATTTATTTTTACATTTATATCTTCTTCTATTTGCCCTTATATCTAGATATTCGATGAGCTTCTCTGGCATCTTCGGAAACTATATCAGGATCAAGTGGAATACTGAAATAATATTATTTTATATATTTATAAGTAAGTTCACATATCATATTTGTTTTATATATGATTCTTCTATAAACCTAATATAATATATATTTATTATTATATATATGTATATATATATATTACTAATACATTATATATTATTATTATTTATTATATATCATATTTATATTATATATATAATATATTATCTTATATACTATTATTTAATTACCTTTATTTATTTATAATATATAGCTATATATAAAATATATCTATACTCATATATATCTATTAATTTCATATAGTATATATAATTTATATATATATATAATTATATATATATATATTTTAATATTATCTATATATATTATTAATATATTATTATTAATATATATTAATCTATAAATATATCTTATATATACTATCATATATTACTATATATATATATATAATTATATATCTATAATATATTATTATTATAATTTATTATATATAATATATTTAATATATATTTATAATATTATATTATATTATATACTCTATCTTATTATATCTATCTATATATATATTTATTCTTTATATTATATTTAATTCATATCAATCATATATATATTTATTACTTATTTTTATATATTATCTAGTATTATTATGATCATATTTATTATATCATTTGTATTAATTTATCACATGTTATGTACTAAATAAGAATCGATTCTTTTGTTTACGAAGCCGTTCGTGCTGGTGTCCAATGTTACATTTTCTATAATCCTCATTAATATTGTACACTACCTAATATATTATTACTATCTTTTTTCTTGGGTTGTATTTTGTCATCCTGATATCCTCATCACATACTAGTGTTTTTTTATTACTAAAATCTATCATCGTCAGGTGTCTCAGTGAGTTATGTCACTCTTACCCGATCAGTTTTTGTGAACAACTAGGTGTGTGGCAGTCTGCACCGATGCCTGTCGTCAGCAGCTTTTCTCGCCCTCTACCCTGACGTCTCTCAGCGTGTGTGGATTTTCATTTCCCTCTTTTGTGCGTCTTCATCTTAATCTCCATTCTTGTCCATTTCGTCTCCTCTCTCTCTCCGTTAAAGAGGTTCGAAGATAGCAATCGTTACTCTCATGTATATGGCCAGTATACAATTCGATCCTCTGTTCTCTCTTTCTCGGCAAATTGTGTTGCTCTCACTCCCCCAATTCTCCTCCATATATTTATTATTCTCTTTTTCGTCGGTGTCTATCATCTCAGTTTCTCTCTTCATTCTCTAACTATCTCTCATTACTTCACTATACATTTCTTTTTTTGGGCTAAATACATCTCTACATAAATAGTAATAACCTATTTTTTTTCAAGAGTAGAGTGCTTCATTACATATCATCTCTTTCCACTAATATATCACTCTATATTTATTTATCTTCAATCACTCTCTTCTTATCTCTCTTCTTCTTTCACTACTGTACTGGTCTTCGTCAACTCAGCTTATACATAGTCCTATGACAAAAGCTCTCACACAATAAGCACATTTGTCACCATGGTTTTTACAACAGCTACACATGCTCGCTCACATTTTAATGATATTAATTTTCTGCTTGCTAATTTAATCTACAAACAAGAATTCTGATGTACAGTGAATATCGTTAGGACGAAACATATGACTTTAGGAGTGATGAATTAATCATCTTAGAGGGTTACCATTGAATTAATTCAATGAGGTAGATATTAAAATAAATATCCGTTGATTTTGTTAATCTCATCATAACCATAATGATTCGGGAATTTAATTCGTAAGTAAAATTAAGTCATGTGTTGTCCTGAGACCACATAAGGCTTCAATAACTATCCAACTTCTATCAGTTTAATATCGCAATATGATGACTAACAGGCTGAATAAGCTCTGTACTTATTGCTCCTCACTATATTAAAATAAACATTTTTATTAAAATATATAATTCAAAAAACATACATATATTATTATTACCATCAAAGTAGCTAAAATTAGCGTCATCAATTAATATTTACTTTAACATCATAATAACAATAAATACCATTATTTTCTTTTACATTTTTTTTGTTTTTTAAATAAACTATTTCTTTTTACATTTTTTCATCTTATTTTTTTAATACATTTTTTTTTTATTTATCACAATAAACACTCATAATATATTTAATATTATATTATTATATGTTCGTTTTTCTTTTTTCAGGGAGATGACTATCTGCTGTGTTGCGAAGATTTTTTTTTTAGTCATTCATTCTTTGGTTCACCTCCTCTAGTATAGTAAACTAATCAAGACTTAAGGATCCTTTGACCATCCCACTGTACAATAATCTCTATATTATAATATATATTATAATCTATATATATATATCTATAAATTCTCCTTTATAATATATATTATATATATTATATCATTAATATTTACATTTTTATCACTTATATTACACTATATACTATATAATATATTATATACTCATACTTAATATAATTATATATATTCTACTAATATATCATCATACTTATAATTATAATTTTATATTTTACTTTAAAATTTTTAACTTATTTGAAGGAAAAGATGATAACTCCGAATTACATAAAATTAATTATATTAATTAAATATATATTAATTATATTAAATAATTGTAAGTAATTAACTTTATAAAATTAATCTGCTTTGACTATAAGAATTATTTATATAATAAAATATATATAAAAAAAACATTTATCATAATACTTAAAAAAATAATTATAATGCTTAAAAAACAATTACAATTTATAAAAAGCTTTATATTTTAACAATGAAAATCTATCTTTCTATGATCTAATATATAAAATTATTAAAGGGGTAAGAGATTGGATATTACATAAATATAATACATAAATTTAGATGATATTATATTAAAATTAAAATATATATAATTATAATTTATTAAATAGTATTATAATATATTAATGGTAATTATAAAATTAGTTTTTAGGTATATATTATAAATATATACTATTATATAATATATATATTTTTAATATTTTAATTTTAATATTCTTATAGTTAAAATAAAAATATATTTCATTTTATATTTAATTTAATAAAGCTAATTATTATTATATATTAATCTTTATATATAATAATTATAATTAATCATATTTAATAATAATAAATCTAATATATATTTAATATATTAATTTATTAATTATATATCTATATAAATTAATATTAGTATATATATATGTTATAAATATTTAATATTATATATTATATTATTATAATATATATATTATATATTATATTTAATATATATATTATTTATAATTATAAATTATTATAATTATATTTATATTATAAATTAATATAATTTATATATTATATAATTATATATCTTGCATAAATATATTTATATATACATATATTTATATATAATATCAATAATTAAATAATTTAATATATAATAAATATATATATTTCTCATATATATATAATATTATTATTATATAATATAAGTATAATATCTATATATAATATATATCTTATAATATATATATATTACTACTTCTTATATTAAATCAAATATTATATTATCTCTATACATATATATCTATATCTTATAAAAATTATATCACTTATATATTATTAATATAGATTATTATAATCTATATACACACTCACACTACAACAATTATACATATATATCTATAATATTATATATATAATATAATATTTTAAATATATATTAATAATATTCTATATTACTAACATACATATTTCTATTTATCATCTTATATATCTCTATAATTTATATATTTTTATATTAATATATTATATATATTATAATATTAAATAATGATATATATATTTATATAATATATACATATTATTTATATATAATATTATTTAATATATATATATTAAAATACCATATATTATATATTAATATATATATATTTTACATTATATCTATATTCTCACTATCATACTATATATACACACTCAATAATATTATATATATAAATATATAATATAATCATTATAAAACATCACTATATATAAAATTATATATAATAATTAATATTATATATATCTATTAATTAATTATATAAATTAATATTAAATTAATATGTATTTTAAATATATATAATATATATCTTATATATTATGGTTTTGGATGTTATGTAGGGAATATATATAAAATGATAATATGTAATTATAGAACATCAAAGAGAGATGATTGATATCTTATTGGTGAGGAGTAGTACGGTAATTTATTGTGTAAGTATCTATAATACACTTTATCTTTATAAACTCAAAGAGTATATACCATAAGTATACTAAATCAACAGTTACGGTGCTAGGTCTAGATGATGGGTAATCGGAAGTGAAAAGTTATATGATCGATATTATTATGTCTTGTAGGGCCTATTAAATATATATAAACTGGCCTTCTAGCCACAATAATGCACTTCACTACCACACACTCTATATATATACTACATTAGTGAGGGGTTTAGGTAATGTGGAGCATATATACACATTCACTACACAGAGAGACATTATGTTGTTCTCACTATACCATTATTTGTATATATATATAACAGTTATTAGAGGATCAGGCTAAGGAGTTGGTGATCGAGCACTCAGCTGATCACATGAAGGTAAGTGGGATAAAATAAGAGTGTAGAAGATTAATGTTGAACTTATTATCAGTAATTCAAGTAAGATATAAATAAGTATGTCTATAATAAGAACCGCTCTCGCAAGTATATTCTCTAGATATATATCATTGAAATGTTGAACAATAAGTACTTAACTGAACCAATAAATATCTGGTCTAGAAGCAAATCAAATGAATGGAATTAAGACAATTGTTATTAACTAGTGCAAAAGAAACGTAATAACTGATTAGGATTGTTAATATTTATGCCTAAAGTTAAATAGAATGTGAAAGTACTAAATGATATTACCTCAGTTTGAAGTGTGATATGGCGATAATGAAGAGGCAAGCTATATATATATTAATCAAGACGGTTAAAATGTTTCATAAAAGAAGAAGACATGGTTGAATCCACTAACACCACACAAAAGCAAATGACTGAAGTTCTCAAATAGATAATAAGATTGACTTAATGGAAAATTTATTAATATGATGTTTCAATAAAAAAATATATAACTTAAAAGGTGTGAAAAGGAGAGCTAAAAGATGTAAATGATACTGCAAGGGCGAGATTTACCCTACCTGAATGTAGGGTAGACATAATACACCATAAGAAGGAATTCATAATGAAGATAAAGCTTCTTCGAGGAAAAGCGCGGAAAGATTAGGAATGAGAATAAAGGGAACCTATGAAACTTCACAGAATAATGAAATTCGCGGATAATGTGCTATTTATGTGTAAACTATGTATAATAGAAATGGATGTAGAGTATGGAGGAGCTGTAGTTATGAATAAAAGTAACAAACTATCAATCAATAAAATCTGTCATATTTAATAAATTATTGTAAGAGCAAAACCCCTGATAAATTGTATACTTATGTAATTGTGTGTTGAAATTTAAATTGGTGTATGATACAAGATAAGGTAATACAATATATAGTAATAATTTTATTATGTAGGGATGATAGGTATTATATTAGTAAAGGAAGTGATGGTTAAAATAATGGGTAGGTATAAGGATAATGAAAATATTTATAAAGAATATTATGGTAAAATATTTATGCAAGCGTAATTAAACTAATTATTAATTAATTATTATATAATATAAATTAAAATTTAATGGTTAGTAAATATGGAACTAGCACTAGCACAAATATATATATAAGCTACTAAAATGGTGAGTTAATATTGATCTGGGATTTGAAAGTTGTGTAATAAAAGCGTATTTTAATGGAGGGTTATACGTTTCTCAAGGGATTATTTATGAGGAGGAGAGCTGTAATAGTATAATTATATATAACTTTATAATATATTTAAATTATCAATTAGAAATATATATAATATAGGTTAATATAGATGCAAATACTCTTACTGTATGTAAAATTTACTAAGGGCGAATATAAGTATAGTTTATAATTGTAAGTATGATTGATAAGGGAAGATATTTATAAAATAATGCTGGGTTTAATTATTATATATGGTCCGTAATAATAGAGTGTGTCAGCATTCTGAAAGTTGAACTATAAGGACTTTAAAGATTATTGTGTGTAATAGTATACATATAGCAAGGTTTGCTGTTTAGGGAATAGTTGAGTAGAGTAGTTTTGAAATAATATTATTGTTATACTATATTAATGATCTTTTACATTTAGAAATACACTAATTTGATTGAGAAAAATTTAGAGGGCATTTGGAGAACTAATCAATTCTATTATAAATTGAGTTTTAATAGATTATCGCTAATATTAGAGTTTAATATATTTTATAAATGTATTTTCTAACATCGGACTCATAATTGATATTTGAGTTAAGGGTTATATATCCGGTGATATCACCTTTTATTACTTTCGGATGTTAAGATATTATTAAATTGAGAATGTTTATTTGCGCTCAAATTTAGGTATATACTTTCTTAGAAATTTAGTATTCTAAATACAGTTTTAAAATAAATAATAATATTTATGAAGTGAAAACCAAGCTCAAGTAATGTTTGCTCAACATGTAAATATATAATTGGTGAATCATTAATTTTCTCTTTAAGTCTATTTTGAATAATACTTTTAAGTGTGTTGTAATTATATAATTATAAATAAGTGTAGGAATAATATTTGTTAACTTGTGAATATGCCGCATTATGGGGTTATATGAAAGAATTAGTAGGTTGGAGGTGGCAGGTTAAAAGTTGGGGAATTGTTTAGTTTTGAGTCTCCGAATTTACTTGAGACTCAATGAAAGTAGACGTGTTGGCCAAAAGTGCGTTTCGCCTCCTATTTTATACATCCTATTCATATGCCGTAGGCCATGATTCTTCTGGTGTGCCATTCTGTTGTGTATGAAACCTTTTCATCTTCGAAACAATAGAAAAAGATCGCATAGTTTGAAGAGAAAGAGGCAGATTTTTGGGATAAGAGAAGACTTTTGCACGGATGTGTAAAAGAGGAGGAAACCGGATGAAATTATAAAGCTTTTAGATAAAAAGAAGGAGGTTACGGTTGTGAAGTGCGCAGGTATAGTTTTCACTACGTCCCTCACGTGTGTAAGTTTATGCTTATATAGAACTGGGTGAACAGCTTGAACAGTGTCAGTTTATAAACTCTTAGGTCTCATATGTTGGAATCCTTGAAGATGTAAACGTCCGATGATGGAGTGTAGTAGGAAGTTGTGAACATGCAGTGATCTCTCCTAGTTCAAGAGGTCTCGCTGAGGGTGTCGTCACATTAATTCGTTGTGAATTCTAAATTCCAGGACTTCAAATGGGGGCGTCTTCTCCTCTTTTTTTCTCTTTCTCTTTGGA
The DNA here is from genome assembly GCA_015478945.1 of Trachelipus rathkii. Classification (NCBI taxonomy): domain Eukaryota; kingdom Metazoa; phylum Arthropoda; class Malacostraca; order Isopoda; family Trachelipodidae; genus Trachelipus; species Trachelipus rathkii. Next base: position 10,735 of record JABUQX010113800.1, read on the forward strand.
GTGTGCTAATGTCTTGCATGAGGGTAGTTGTTACCTGTGCTTATTGTATATCTCTCTTCGTAAGTTGATCTCACTAATCCTGGTCTGGATAAGTAAGCTATAATCGATCATAAAGTTTCAATGTGTTTTAGCAATGGACAATCTTAGGGGCTCGTGCTAGGATCTCGTGTGTCCAGAAATACAATTGAAAGCTATGGTTTGAGATGGCTTTTGTCGTCATGTTGCAAAGGAATGAATGATAAGTCCTATTTGGTTAAAGTCCGATGTATTACGGTTCGGTAGAAGTGTGTTTGTGCAAACTAGCCGGTCTATTGGGAGATCCTGAGGAAGAAAAAGTGGATTTTGAGTTAGTAAAGGAATGTGTTTTGTCAGGAAGAAAAATGTGAGTTTTGGCAAGAGGCGAAAAGAAAGGTGCTTCTGATAGGAGATCGAATGGCGGCAGTCGTTTGTCAAGGGTGGATCATGGTTTGCTGGCCTCTCAGCCTAGGGCCAGGGAATGAAACCCTAAACTTGAACGATTTACCATAAGTGGAGTACGACTCCCGTTGCTGTCCCCAATGAAACTCTAGGCCGTGGATTTTTCTGATTAAGCAGAGTTTCTTCACTAATTATAAAGCCGTACAGAGGCGGGTGGGTTATAGGATCCCTTGCTTTCATGTTTTTCTCTCTTACCTTTTCGCTCCTGTACTTTCACTAGTGCATTCCATTATTATATTCTCCTACATATCCTGATGTTTTCTCTCTAATCCTTCCATACTCGAAATTCCAAAGTTTCTTCTTCTTATCTCTCGCTCCTTTTCTTCTCCTCTTCTTCTCCTTTTACCGTGACTGCTCATTTCTGCATCATCTCTCGTCACTCAGTACCACTTTTCATATCTCTTTCTTCTCTCTCCTCTTACCACTCCTCTCATATCTTTTCTCGGGGAAAATCCACATGTGTCTTGACTCTTAAACGAATTATTCACCTTGTCACTCAGCTAATGCCTTGAAAGCTCTATCATACAACTCGTCATTCTGACATATGGTTTCGCTTAATCACTCATACTAATACATATAAATATGTATTTCCTAAATCGTTCTATAGAAATAATATTATTTTCACTGTATATAGTTCTCATTTTATATTTTTTTATAAAAAAAAATAAGAGTTTGAGACGTATAAAGTAATAGTCGTAAAATAATTTATTTCAAGGTATTATATAATAGTGAAATTATACTATCTTATTTATTGATGATAAAGCCCCTTGAGGTAATATTTTTCATAAATTCGGTTTTAATGGTGAAAGTAGTATTCAATAAATTATAACCTTCAATGACTGTTTATTAAATCACCTAGCTTCTGAATATATTGATTAGATCCATATACTTTAGAAGACAAGTAAATAATAAATCAGGAAGCTCGCGTGTAACTGAAGCAAAGGCGTCTATCGAGCTCGTTCACAAACTTTCTCTCGTGGATTTCAACTAGATTACTTCAGATGTAAGGATTTGAATGTCGAAGATTGGTGTGGATCACTGATTTAACTATTTAGGGCCTTCTTATAAAGCGCTCCAAATTATACTTTTTAACTTCCATCAATTACATAAGTTATTATCATAGTGAGCAACTATTTATGTGGTAGTTATATTTTCATAAATTTTTAAGAATGTAACTTAGTATCTATTTTTTAAATTTCTAATCGATTCAAGTTCTAAGTGCTTTTATTCCCTTCAAGTATTTGTTTAAGTAGTTAGATATTCGCATTTGTAAGTTATTTTCCCTTTCGAGTAATAGATCTGAAGTTCAGGTGTTATTTTTTTTGTAATGAACGACTTAACTATATTTAAAACTTCCTTCTGGCTGTGTTTTGTATATATTTTTTATGACAATGACTATGTAACTATGTGCAATATAGAGTTGTTTAACATTTTGCCATATGAAGAGAAAATTTATTAAGATGATCGTTCCATTATCAAAAACTAAGCCCCGAACTCTCAAATCTACAATGGGGAGAAACTACAATCGGTCTAACTACTCTGAATAAAACAAATTACTTTGAAGAAATCTAAAAAGCTAACTCATTGAACTATGATTCGACCAGAACTTAAAATGAAACGTCATAGTTTGGTAAATTTTATGAGAAAACTAACCAGTTTGCACCATGAATAAGAATGAATGGGAAATGGATTGTAAGTAAAATTCATATCCCAACACCATTCTTCAACTCACACTCAGTTTCTCATGAATAACGATGTGAATCCCGTGATGATGGATCACGAAAAGCCTCTGGACAATCTGTTAGGTCGTTTCAGTGATTTTAATTAAGTTATGTATTAATAAATATTTTAATAACTTCACAATTTTATGTAAAAACAACTATTGTCAGAGTTTCATAGGTGTATTTGCAAAAGTTAAAATTAAAAAATACAATACGAGCATTACACTCGTTCATTTCAAACCTAAAGGTTATATTCATATACTATATATGTGAAAATAATTATTATGAATTATATATATATTTATATATATCATTATTATATAAATAATATAGTAGTGTTAATTATGTAATAAATATTATAATATATATATTAAGCCTATAATATATATTAGGTAATATTATATATTTATAATTATATATTATAAAGCAGTAGTTGTGTTACCATATAGAAATATACATCTCTAAATAAATGAAACTTAATTATGAAAACTTATATATATACATATATTACTATATATTAGATAAAATATAGAGCTAGATTATATATAACAGTAAAGTAGGCAATTTCAGCATTTAATACTACCTAAATAATATAATAAGTATTTATAATTAATATATATATATATATATGAGTGAATATCTGGTTTAGAGCGACACAACTACATAATCATATTACTATCAAAAATACACTCTACACAGAGCCACAAGGTAAAAGGAATTATCACACAATTTCTGCTGGAATGGTCTAAATTATATATTTAGGGCGAGAAAAATGTAAAAAATATATATATATATATATTTAATATATTTATATATATTATATATATATATATTTATTATATTATATTATAATTAATATATATATATTAAATATATTATATATAATATAATATATATATATATTAATATATATATAATTCATATATATATATATTATATACTCTCATAAATCAAAAATAAACCTACAATTAAGCGTACAGCGAAAAGAAATACAATTTTGTTTGGAATCCTGGTCAAATTTTAGATAGGTAAAAATGTAAAAAGAATTAAAAAAATATAAAATATTATTGTTTAATAAATTATAATGTAATTATGACTTTAATAGACTTTAGAGACCTTTTATTGGTGTTTTCTTACTCGATTAAATAAATAGACTTTCTATTACAATTTTTGACTTTTTATTTTCTTTTAACTATCAGAATATAATCTAATCCAAAGGCGTATACCAGCACCGAGATGGCAAGGAGTCGGGTTTCTCTCGGGCCTTCCTGGTGGGAACTACGGGGTAAATTAGGCTAATTCCCTATGACTCTCCCACCTCACGGGGTAAGGGACTTCCTCGGAAATCCATCCAGCTCTTTGGATTTTGGGTGTCGCGGGGTTCCTCCGCCCTCCCTACGGGGTATATTAGGAGAAAACTGTCCTCACGTCACCTGTGTTCTACATCGCTCGAGCCCCCTATCATATTGCGTGTAAATTAACCTTTACAAGATAATATTATCAGCATATATATATATATATAATATATAATTAAATATACTAGTAATTAACTAATATAGTTTACAATACCATCAAATGAACATGTATTATATTATATATAAAAGATATATTATATATTAATATATATATATTATTATATTATATAATATATATATATATTATATATATATTATAGCATATATATATTAATAATTAAATAGGGCATTGCTCTCTAAAAAAAAAAAAAAAATTGCAAATTTGAACTTAGTAACTTTTGCTTGAACGTCCACGATATATGTATTTCAAAAATTTTTACAAGTATAACTATTAAAAAGTATAGTATTTCTAAGCATTCAACATTTAAAAATTGTCATAGAAGATTATGATACTCTAAAATAGTCAAATTTTTTTTTTTTTTTTTTTATTTTTTTTTATACAGTTTTCCGCAATAAAGTTATTTGCCAGCGTATAATTACCATATAAATGTTGCTAATTACACCTTTTCCCCTGTAGCTATTTAGTTTTTTTGAGAATATTGGATCGTAATGTGATAAAGGGTCCTAACTATCTATCTAACCTATATAATATATATATAAATGAAGTACAATAGAACTATTTCTAATAATCCCATTAACTTTATACTAAATTTGCTAATATAATACTAAATATATATATCAAATATATATATAATTATTTAAATATATACTATACTTATTAATATAAATATATTAATTGATATATATAATATATATTATATATATATATATATATGCAGTCAATAATGTTGGGAATAGAAAGATTATACATCAAGCTTGTAATAGTGGTGCGGTTGTGGTGGTGGAGGTTTGTGTAGTAACAAGTAGGCATGTCACGATTTAATTGTATATATACAGAAACGTAGTTATCCTCGTAGAGAGATGAGCCATTTTGATGTATACAACTTGTCACACAATAAATTAGAAATAATATTTTAAGGGTGGTAATTATTCAATTAGATTGCGCAGGTTCTTATATTATCCCATTACTAAGAGATTATGTTGGACAGTGGCTACAGAATATAACTATTGTTGGAACTAGTGTAAAGCCTTTTTGGTTTTTCTTTAGCTAATATCACGAAGCCCTACACTTAGTTAGTAGAAACGCGAGGAAATCTAGATTACGATGCGACCCCAAGTACTGCGATATCAATCAGCAATTTTGCTATAAAATGAAAAGATGGTACGGTAATTGGATTTTAACAATCTTTAATACCTCAGTTCGAATGACGATTGGCGTAATGTAAACTAACATATGCATTATTAAATTTACTTTTCTATATTTCAGTATATTGGAGATAAATTAAATTGTTGTATTTTTTCAAGGTTTATTAAGTATGATTATTTCGCATAATATTTATGAAGATTTGCCTAGTTCTTTTGTGATAATATACAGAAAGGTGGTGGTGGTTGCGTCAATTAGAAAATTATTTCCTAGTTATAATTTTTGAAGCTTTTCCAAAGCGTGTGAGCTAAATTATCAGTGCATTAATCATTTTAGAAGTGAGAAGTCCTTAAAACTAGCGAATCATTTTGAATAGATTTAATTAATGACTCATTTGAGAGAGAGAGAGGGAGAAGAGAGAAGAGGAAGAGAGAGAGAGCAGAGAGAGAGAGAGAGAGAGAGAGGAGAGAGAAGAGAGAGAAGAGCGTAGAGACCAGAAACAGAGCAGAAATAGTGAAGGACGGAACAGAGAGAGAGAGAGAAGAGAAAGAGAAAGACACGCACAGCAAAATTTATCAGACAGAGTCAGAAGATAAGTAGCGAGAAGAGAAGAGACACAATCACCCAGAGACGCATTTAGTACGCTAGGAGGCAGACAGCCAGCAAGAAGAACATCTCAAACGTACTTGTTAGCATACGAGAGATTTAGATGTAGACAGTTCTAGTGGCTCATCCTTGACCCATGCAAATTACATCTTGGAAAATCGCTATCCCTCCAAATTCCACATTCAATACCAGAGTTATCTCTAATACGTCATCGTCATCTCCACTTGCTTATCATTTTTCTTTTTATCACAACAACCACTGAACTTATAGTAACGCCCACGCTCACGCTAACAAGAATTGTCCTCATGTTCTAGAGCAACAAGTTAATACAGTTTAAGAAATTCTAAATATGAGTCTCTTATTCACTTTCCAACAATCATTGTCCGGATCTATCATCGTAAGAACATCTAAAAACAGGTAAACTAAAACATATTACATCTAATGTATGACCGTGCGCCAAGTTCACTTCTAATACGTAGGTTTCTCCTCTCATCTTTACATTAGGTATAAATAACTACCAAGCGCATTTAAATTTGCATCCACAGCAACATCACGAATAGGAGGTACGAAAAATACTACTCTGTCCTATCAACTTTCTATATTCTACAGAATTTCTAGATCAGCTAATCATTCCCAACCACGACCTCAAATAACGCGCTTCTTTTTGATACAATAGTTTACTCAACCATATCACCCTTTAAAATTAGCTGATACTTGTACAAATGATGAGATATTCAGTACCACGCTTGATTTCTGTCACAGGCTTGTTCCTATCATCCATCTAGTAATAATAAATTCACACTGGTATGGACTTGGGCCTCATATCACACGAATCCATCGACAGATTATCTCTTATTATCTACGTTTTTAACTTTCCAAACCGCCTTCTTTTTACAGCCCTCTTTATCAAAACCCAAATCATCTATTACTAAGTCCTCTCAAACCTCTCCTCTCAGATTTTCGGGCCCACGAACCAGAAACACCTCAAATAATCCACTGCATATCTAAAGAGAGTAGGTTGAAAACACTTCTCAAAACTCACTTCCTCATAAACCAAAATTCTCTTATTCCAATCATTCTATCCCTTACTACTTATTCGCAAGGAAGATTCCCTGCGAAAACTCGTCATTGTCACCTACCTAAGTGCACTATTACCTTAGTTATCTATACTATTCAATCAACTCCAGATCCATATCATACAAGAGTCGGATTCGTCTCAGATACAAAAGACACTATTGGCGTATCATTTTTTCTCTTGTCTATTTTTTTTTTTTCTACCCGTTTTCTTTATTTTATATAATCGCAATGCACTGAATTCCTTACTGAAAATCAGATTGAGCTCGTATATTTTTATTGAGTCTTACAACCGCTTCACAGTATTACAATTGGTACATTCTCAAAACATACTTTTGATTCAAAATATCGGCACAGAACTTACACTCACAACATAAAAAAATAGCTAATTTACCCCTCGCCGATCTACCAAACAATCTTCCTCCGGAAACCACAGTCAATATTCAACTAGTATTATTTCTATACTTAGAACCAGAAAATCTTCGTTGCCACTCAAACACTCTGTGTCACGTTGCTTGTATGCACTTAGATGTTTTCGCTTTTAAATAATCGTCCCAATTTCAATATTTGCAATATCAACTCAATAGAATAACAATAGAGTAGCTTTAAAAATCCGTTTTTTTGAAAGGTCCTGTATTTCTGAAAACATACCATAAATTCTAAAAGTAAACATACTTTATTTCTGGCATATTTCCCTCCTATCCTTTTAAATACTGTTCAACACCACAAATAATAAAATCTATCCCCTATCATTTGTTTTCAAATATGTACATGATTTTCAAGCACTATCATATACAATATAATTTTAATTTATTTCACTCTGCTATCCGCCAGCTATGTATATTAATTCTTAAGAATTACAATTTACCCAGACAGCCTAAAATAACCTTCGGTTTTCTATGATCTCTTTGTGGGACTGGTGGCCCAGCCCAACCCAAAAACTTACAGTTTTGCCCGATAATATCACAGGCTAAATTCATTTACAACACTCTGTGATTTCCATTTAAATAATTGGGTGAATCTAGATTCACGCGAAGATCTTACTTGACTCTTTAATAAAATTCGAAAAACCAAAGAAACTCGGTGATATTATACGGAGGAGATTTATTTAACAGCTACGGAATATATTGTTTGCCTCTATACGGCTAGAGCTCATACAAAAATATAAAAAACCCCTTTTAACAACTCCACTCTAGATATATTTATCTTCATTTTTACTCTAAACACTAATCGAACAAATTAGCCACACAAAATAGCGGAATAACCGCAACTTGCCTAATCTGCACTACAGTTACCTTGGCTTCAAGAATACAAGGATCATCACACCGACAACTTTTGAGCCACTTTATTAATAGCGGTGTGACACGAATGAGAAGGAATCATATCTATATATTATGTTTTTCTCATCTCTACTCCTAATTATCCTCCTTACTCGGGCTGAACTATAATTACTATATATACTTCACCATAATAACTGACTTTATTGTATTAAATAATATATTATATATACTAACTAACTTCCAAAATCTCCAATAACTATATATGAGAACTTAGTATAAATGACAGAGCATCATATGTTGTAATGAGATGGAATATTATATATTATAATTAGGCTCAGTATTTTGTTTAGGGTTAGGTGAGTATGACTGAAATGCTAAGAACCAAAATTAAACTCTAAATTGAGTTATGTCCTGATAACACCTTCCTTATTTACAATGTACAAATATAATTCATGAATATAAAAATATTTTTATAACGTTGGTTTGAAATTACTACATTAGCGTATAATATATTAACTCTTCCAGCGCTGGTAACCTTAGGATATAAGATTACATACTTATAAGAAATAAATTGTAAATAGATCTGAATTATTTATGTTTCTTTTGGAATATAGCCCGTCAGGTCACTTATATGCGTAGGTAGACTTTATCCCTAACCCTACTATCACCCATAATAAAGCCGACTCAATTTATATCCATGTAATTATATCCATTATATATAAAATTAATCATTAGGCAGAGACTTACTAGACTGTGTTGAATCTTATTATAAAATATATCAATACATAATATATTTAATTATATTATTAATATATATATATTATTTATATTATTATAATATAATATTTATAATTAAATAAATAAAATAATATATATTAATATATTTTACTTAAAAAATATAGATAAATTATTATTTTTTAAAAATTAATATTATATATATAATATATATATAAATATTATATATTAAATATACTATTAATATATATATATATATATTAATATATAATTTAATATTATATATATATATATATTTCAATCACTAACTATATATCATATATAGTGAAGTATCTTAACGATCGTTAACTACGATATATTATCAGTGATGTTTATAAATATAATATTATATACTACTTTTTTATTATAATTATATATAATATATATCCCATATATATATTAGGACCTAATAATTAATATTAATATAATATTAATTAATATATTAAAATTTATTTATTTAAATATATTATAATATAATATATATAAGTTATAATTTTATATATTAAAATTTTATATATATTAATATTAATATATAATATTAATTATATTATATATATATATATATAATATATATATATACATATCGAGGTATTAATTTATAATATATATAATATATTAACTATAATATTTATATATAATTAATAGATACTATATATATATATATTAAATATATTATAATATATTATATATTAATATATATAAATAACCCAATCTTAGATTTGATATTGTAACACTCATATACCTTAGTTTATCGTTCCTTTTATTAGTAATAGGCAATCAATATCGCTTTGTTAATCATGATTTTAAAAATACGACATATAAAAAATTCACCTTTTATTACAATAGAAAACTCATAAATTACGCTTTAATACAACATCAAGTATATAATAGATAAAGAATTTTTCTGATTAATTTTAGTTTCTTTATAGTACGTACATTGTTAAATAAAAGAACTTCCTATGGCTCATTGTGCTTTTTATTGTGATTTCACTGGGAAGTAATGGTTGACCTGATTACGACGCGGGGCAGATCTACCGCAAGTCACCAAGTTTGGGAGTACACTGTCCTTCTAGATATTGCGTGTAGAAAAAAGGGGAGAGAGTTAAAAAGATGAATGGAGAGAAAGATTAGAAAAAAAAATAAGACAATTGCAGAGGTGGAGAGATAAGAGAGAAAATTGATAATAGACGTGATGAAAGGATTCAAGCGGCTAGAGCTTGAGTCTGCCAGAAAAATGGCCAGTTTCTGATCACTTCCTACCGCTGCTACGAGATTCAGAACGGGATATGACACCGTCACATTTTCGTACAGAGACGGGGACATTACTCCTAGAACCAGGAAACCATCACTACCACTTCTGAGAAATTAATTCTGTTATCGAAGGTGTTTAAGCCCAGGTCGTTAATTTGCGTAAACAGCGTGGCTCTCACGAGTCATGGTTCAGCCTCTTTCGGGAGACACGCTTTGTAGATGTGATATATTTATCTTTTATGGCGTAATTATATTAAGGTTGCGAAACGATATAAACACACTGGCTCCGTGCTACAATATAGCAACCAGAAAACGCGATATGATCGACCCTTTCTTGAAGGTTAGGTTTTTGCTGGGTATACGTCAGTGAAGCTCTTTTCGGGCGTAAACAAAGAATCCGGGTTTGTCTTTATGTGGGCATAGTGCTCGCAATGAACACATGTCGATGGTGTCTCGGTGATAGAATTCTTAATTATATTATAAAATTGCATTATCTCTGTGTTACAGTATGTAAACACGCACGAGAAATAATGTCTTGGAAACAGTGTTAGCGCGTACTCTACTAGACAGAGGTATTATATTGTGGTGAGGAGAGGTATGTCTTGCTCAATGAAAGACTCTCCAACGGCCAGAGCAATGTTTTGTTAGAGAGGTGCTTCAATGAACAGAATATGGGCCAATGTTTCGAGTTAGTCGAGAGTATGGTCTGGAATACAGAGGTCACTACATCTCGCTTCCTCAGACATAGTAGCATTACTACCATAGGAGTCTTCCAACGCTTACACATATGTGTGGTTCAATGAGGGCAAGATCGTAAGGTGCTATCAATGGGTAATCTATATATATACAATATTAGTGATGTATCGGATGTCAGTAGGTATGTGTGAGTAACAATAAATTTAAATAAAAATTAGAGGTAATTGAAAGGTAATGTTAACAATATTAATGATATTATAGATAAGATAATATTGAAATAAGGTGATAAAATTTTAGAGATTAATAATATATGAAAGTATTCGTTATTGATTAAGTGTAGTTTTTGGTTAAATTAAGTTAGAAATATAAGTAGATTGATATAAGATATTAGTTACGGTATTATGGTATTATAGGTAGTATACGGCCAGTATACGGTATGTATCTAAGATGGTTGAGAGTATATATCAGTTTTTTTACGCTCTCCACATGTATGTTGACATATATCGAGACCTCTAGTGGCTGGGGGCAAAGTGTCCGTGTGGCAAGAATCTTAAAATAAGGAAGATTGAGAGTTTCTTTGATGAGAGTCTCTAGCTCACAAATAAAATAATAAAGAAGAGTTTGTCTGAGGGGAAAGTGAACAAAAATTGGAGCTATTCTGTGTCAGGATAATGTTGTAGAATAGATAAAGGTGCAAGATAGTGCGCATCGTTGATAGAAAGATATCGTATTGGAGTATTGTGAGAGACCAGGAGAGATTGATAAAGTTGGCGTGACTTTGTGTTGGCCAAATCATCTGGTCAACATATGGATGATGCGAACTCATACCATCAATGGCGTGAGACTCTGCCATAAGCGTTGGAAACACTGGTCCGGTTCTGATAGGCTTGCACCTTGTAGAAGTCACATCTCTTCGTATGGTGTATTGCATGTAAGTGTCTCAATATAGCGTCGAGTTCTCATCAACTCTTCATGATATTTAATGGGATAGATAGTTATAATAAGGCATTATGAGGGCTTGTTCTTATTTTTACGTGACTTATATGGATGGGTCATTAATATTTTCTTTTAAACACTTACTTTTATATTTACCTAGTTTATTACGGTGCATATGTTATACTATTATAATATATCAGTATAGTATATATCACCTTTAACCTGATATACCCAGTCTTCGTTGGAAAAATAGATAATGGTAGTAGTTGCAAATTAGAATGATAGATAATCGAATGTAATTAGATTATATATATATATATATATAATATATATAATTAATAAGATTTGAAATTAATTTATATAATAATTAATCAATATATAACACAGATATCATATTATGTTAGACATATATATTATTATATATTATATATATTATTAAATATATTATATATTATATATTAATATATATAGTATTTAATATATATATATTAAGTATATATATATATATTATTTAATAATATAACAGGGCCCCTCTTAACAAACTCCGGTATAGTACTAGGTGTGGGTGAGGTGAGTCAACTTTAAGGCAATGCCTAAGTAGCGATATGGCACGAGATATAATATATGCAGGGCGGCCCCTTAAGGTGGCTAGTAAACACTCTAGGCGGTGACATAGACTAAACGAACAGTCAAAAAAATAAAGAAAATAAATAATTAAACTTATTTTATAATCATATATATATAATATATCAATTATATATATTATATATATAATATATATATATATATATATATATAAATATTTAATATATATCATATTAATTATAATATATTATATTAATATATATATATATAATATATAATATATATATGTATGATTAATATATATTAGTATAATATATTGATATAATTTAATTAATATATATAAGTATATTTAGATTAATATATATAATTATAATATAATAGATATAATTAAATTTTAATATATATACATATATATCGTCATCATCAAATTGTTTGAAATTTTTTAATTTTTTTATAGAAATGATGATATTGATAAATTGAATATTGAGTTAATTGTTTACACCTAATGCATATATTAATAATACTAATATACGCACTATTATATTCATATATTAATACTAAGGACAATTATGTTGCTACAGTTCGCTAAGTTTTGTTCTAAAAGTTCAATAATGAAATCATATCATGTAGTTACTACTTATGAGATCCTATATATGCTCAACTACATTATTAAATAGACCTAACAGAAACTTACGGAAATGACAAATGTGTAATTTCAATTATGCTTATATTTCCTTTCTTAGCTTATCGGCTCACTATTTGAATTACCTTTATACCTTACGTCAGTTATCTTCCTAAGTACCTTATTCACTCTAAATTTCTAATTTTATATTCCTTCCTTACTCATTCTATTTCATTATGAACATTCAAAATTAAATATGGCAACAATTAGTTAAACCTATCGGAATTTTAAGGTTATTATAAGTAGGTAATGGGCTCGGTTGACCTCGCTCGATATTCAGTATTGAGTCAGTCCACGCCACTTTTATGCAATAAGGTTATAATCTCATCCATACTATGTGTGTTTTTATTGTGTATGACAAATCTATATGACTATAAATGTAGGTCAATACCGCGTTATACTTAAGAAATTATAGTATTCTTCAGCAAGGACGATGGTAAATCATAAGAATAACATTAAAAAATACATAGTAAAGCCAATATTATATTATTCATGTATATTGAGAAAGCGCTTCATAATAGTACTGCATTCCTATATATTATATATATATAATATATATTAATAAACTATATAGTATATATAATAATATATTATACTTATTATATAATTAATATATTAATATATTAAAATATATATGTATATATATATATATATATTTAATATATAACTTATATTATTAATATAATATAATATATATATATATATGAATATACTATATTATTAAATAATACTCGAATTATCAAATATATATTATATTAAATGGGTGTGTCAACTACTTACTATGTAATACAGAAAGGTGATCTTTATATGAGATATTGTAGGTTATTGAATTACCCAGTATACTATCTTCAAAAGTCTTTGCTTGTTAATAAAATTATATTTATAGGGGGTGTTTTTTTTTTATACCTTCAATTTTAATGTTATTATTTAAATTCAAATTATACATATTTATTTATTCAATCTCAATCCAGAGAATATGTTATTTTGTTGCACTATATATTATATTATAAATATAATATAATATAATAATATAATCATATAACCATAGCTTTTAAGATTACATTACATTATAGAAATTATCTATTTTATTCTTACTTAATTTATATTTTAAAGTTATATATTTACTATTATATAGATTTAATATGGGTATATAATGACGAAATTTAGTGTTATATTTCCATTTGAGTTTATAATGTCCTCCATTTGCATTAATTAATATATTAATATCAAAATATAGGAAAATAATCTTATAAATTACTATAGTTCGGATTAATGAACCTCTATTACCAACCAAACCTGTTTACCATATAGGCCAGATCCTGTACCTTCTAGTTGAACCCAACAACGTTTTTTACTTCTGCTCCTTTAAAGCACATGTATAGTACCCTTACCTTTCAACTCCAACACTTATGTAATTATAAAGTACTCATATATAAGTGCTACAAATAAATACATTTAGGTACTAATATAGGTTACATAAGTACATTCTTAGGTTTTAGAACTGCAAGTTAACAAGTATACATCTCTTATTTAAATATCATTACCTATAATATAAAATATGTAATGGGTAAGTCCAATGAATTCTCACATAGTACATATATATTGAGTTAATCCCTGTGTGTCTACTGTCGCCATAACCCAAGAGCATTGCGATGGAGTATTCGTGATATATCAGTGATCTTCAAGCCAAGGTACAGCCCTACATAATACACCATAGAACTTATCTTTGCTTTCCCGCGTATCCCGTAGCATACGTCACCCTTAAATTGTAAGAATAATGAGGGGCACTCCTTTTAACCTACCTAATAGCGCTCCTAGCGAAATAAATTTATAATTTGAGTATCTAACACCCTTGATCTCATTTTGTAGTTCAATATTTGAAGAAAATGGCACTCATATATAAGATATGTCCAAATTATTATACTATATTAGTCTTTTATGTAATAAATAGCTAATAATTATAAGATTTTCTTTTATGCTTGTAGGTCATTGTGTAACAAATATTATAATATTATTATTATCTTATATTTTATGAATTTATTACGACATTCATTAGTTTTATATATTATCTAATATATATATATATTTCTATAATATGATACATTATATATATATATATTATATAGATATACTATCTATATTATATAAATTATATACATTATTTAATTTATATTATAAAAAAGCTTATAAAAAATTATAATATATATTATATATACTATTATTCATTTTATATTAGTATATATATCCTATAATATATCTATATTTACTTCAATCAATATATATATATTATATCCTATGCCTATCTATCGACCTTATACGTTTTAACAGGTGCATTAGCTTTAGTACCTTATTTTATTTTTTTTTTCCAATCAACACTTCTTAATTATTCTTATATATTAATTCAAAAGCATTCATTTACAAATATACCAAAACCAAAAGAAAATGTCAGATAATAGGGAGAACTTGTTGAAATAACTTAATCTTTCTTCAATAACTAAGAAGAAGGTAGATGCAACGTTCTTTCTATCTAAACTTTCTGATGATTCAAGAAGGTTTTACATACTAAGGTGGGAATATAAAAGAATGTTTTTTGAGGTTATAAATAATACGTTAAAGTATTAGGGTTTTGTTTTTAACCATATATATTTTGTGTATAATAAGAAAACATATCATTCAACCTGAAAGATATAGAGGGGGAGTAAACAGCGCCACACCCTTATGTACAGCGATAAATTAAGTTGGGTAAACCGATATTTTACGGAAATGTACAAGTAAAACAAAACTATCAGACCTATATATAGAATGACCACTTACACGTATCGATGCGTAAAATATTTGTTCGCCAAGATATACTTACCATGTATTCTACTGTTACGGAGCACGATGAGGACTCTCTACTTGTTCTAGTACATCTCTCTTTTTTTTTTCGGTAAATTTTTTGCATTTACAGACGAAACATTCACGATGAAGACGCTGAGTTTCTCTCGAGAGCTAGAAAAGAGTTACGATGCTTAAAAATGTAAATGCAGAATATTTTAAATATAATTAATAAATCGATTTTTTTTGTATTCTAAATTTTTGTATGATACTGTATTTTATTTACACACTGAAACTTATACGTTTAAGGTTCTTAATCATATGAATGATATCATAAGTATAGTGTAAAAAAATTATAAAAACATCTGTTCAACTTTTTCATTATAAGGACCTATAATATTATAATACTAAAAATATATATATCATTAATATATATATATTATATATTTTAATATATATATATAGTATAATATAATATATAGTATTATTATAGCTATTATAATATAACTATATATTATACTTTAACTTATATAGTTAATACTTAATATATATAATTATATAATAGTAATCTAATATAATTATAGCTATAATATATATGAATATATTAGAACTCTAACTATCCAATGTATAGACTCTGTTGTGAATTAAAGATTGCTTCCGAAGTTCCATTTAAATCAGCCTTATTAATAATATATTATCAAATTAATAATATTAATTAATATTAAAATTATTATTAAAATAAATAATATATATATAATTTCATATATAAATAATAAATAATAATAATTAAAATATATATAAATTAATTCATAAATTAAATGATAAATGAATTAGAATATATATAAGTAATAATTAATAATATACAAATAATACATAATATAATAATATATAATTATATAATATATAAAATTAAATAATAATTATACTAAAATTAAAATGAATAATATTAACAATCACTTAAGCTAACAACAATATTCTTAATATAACATGTTATTTACCCACAAACTTGGATAAATGTGAATATAAGACTGAAATCTGTAAGAGTAAGATAAATATAACTTTTATAAATAATTAATTTAATATATATAATAATGTCATAAATATATACGATAATAATTAATGAATATAATGTAAAAATATATAATTAATTACTACATTACATAATTAGAATAATATAATAATAACATAAAAATAAAGAAGAAGGAAAGAGAAAATATATAATTATTAATAAATAATTAAATAAATAAAAAGTATAATAATACATAGTGTTTGTTTTTTAATTTGTAAATTAAATTATATCCTAAATACACTTTTATATTTAATAGCAAAAAATGACCCGATTTAAATCGTGTTTTGATTTATAAGTACATATATATAATATAATAAATTATAATATATTTATTAAATACTATAAAATATAATATAATAAAGTATAATAAATAATAATAAAAAGAAAATGAAAAGTAAAAATAAGAAAGGAAATGAGAAATAATAATAATTTAACTAATATAATATATAAATTATATAATATACATAAATAATAATAATTAAATAATAATAATAATCAATAATTAAATATAATATAGTTATAATATTAAATTAATATAATAATAAAAATAAAAGATATGAATGAAAGAAATAATAGAAAGGAAAAAGACGACATAATCAATAATAAATTAAATAAAATTATCATAATATAATAATAATATAATAGTAATTAATGATAATAAATATAAAATTTAATAATATAATATATAAACTAATAATATATAATAAGTAAATGATATGATGATTAATGATAATAGATAATAATATATAATGAAAGTAAAATTAGATATAGAATACTGTCAATAATAATTCTTAAGAATCATGTTGGAATTGTTGGGTGATATTAATAAATAAAATATATTAACAAAAATGGTACAATAGAATAATTAAAATTATAAGAAAAATAAAATTTAAAGAAATAAGAATTATATGGGAAATATAGGTAATTAGAATAAGAAATATATTATTAGAAAAATAATAAGAATAAGAATATACTCTTAAGAATTTGAAGGATAAAAAATTGCTAGAAAATAATTAAATAAATAAATCAATAAAATTATATAATAAATAAATAAGAATTAGATAATGAAATAATAATAATATAAACTAAGTTAATTAAAGAAATAAGTAAATAAAATAGGCAAGCATTAAGCCAAAATTTGATTTATATTTTATGTTTTGATCAGTTAAGACATATTTCTCACTTATTTAAATTAAATTAAATGTGGAATTCCTCAATTTATACCAACAGAGATCAAAATAATAATATACAATAATAAAAAATTATACAAAATTCAAAACATTAGTTAAAACGATTAGACAAATGAATACAAGTGATAAATCTATAGTATATTTTGTACAAATGATAATAAAAAAAATATATACTTCAAATCTATATTCATAAGAAATATCCATCTTCAAAATTATGAAAAATAATTCTAAACTATTTAAATCAATAGCATTTAATGATCAGGCTTAATTTCGTCTATACCCATTTAATTGAATTATTGAGTTTAATCGTTAATTATATTATGAAAGATAATTATGTATCCTTGACTTGATAGTTATATATATATAGGTGAAGTAGATAAATATAGTAATGGTAGATAACTGAATATCAATACTGAGATAGTAGAAAAAGAAGTAGAGTATATAGAGATGAAGTAGATAAAGTGAAACTGAAGATAAGTTAAGATCTATAGTGAGAAATTAGATACGGAAAAATAGTAGATAAAGATGTTTCAAAGTAATATAATAGGTGAAGATAAGTAAATATCAATATTCGGAAATTTGATAAAGATAAAGAGTAGATAACGATGAAGTAGATCGAGGCAATAATGGATGATAACTGAAGAACAATATAGAAAAATTAGATAAAGAAAGATGTAAAGTAGTAAAGATGTAGTTGATAATTAAGATAAGGGAAAAATTAGATCAATATTTAGATATGGAATAAGAAAATAGAGTAGATAAACATGAAGTAGATAAAAGATAAGTGGAGAAGTTAGATAAAGAAACTGAAAAAGAAAAATGTGTACAAATATTGAGAAATTGTATGAGGAAATAAAGTACGTAGATAAAGATGAAGTAGCGTAGATAAGAAAGATAAGGGAAGAAAAGCGAAGATCAAGATAATACTGAAGATCAAAATAGATAACACGAAAAATGTCTAGAAGATAGAGAAGGATAAATATAAAAGGAAAAAAGCTGAATAAGAGATAAATTTCATAGACAATTTAGATAAAGATAGTTAATATTTTTATATATGATACAACAGAAGTTTTAAAAATAATAGAATTACAGCAGGAGAGATAAAGATAATACTAAGGCTAAGAAAATCGAGTTGAGATAAGGAAATAGAAATATGAAATAATTGAGAGAGAGAGAGAGTCATAGAAATAAGTGAATAATAATAGAAAGAGAGAGAGAGAGAGAATAGAAAAAGAGAAAAAATATGTGAGAAAGAAAGTGAGAGAAAGAAAGTGAGAGAAAAAGAGAAAATAGTGTGTGTGTGTGTGTGCGTGTGTGTGTGTGTGTGTGTGTATGTGTGTGTGTGTGTGTGAGAGAGAGAGAGAGAGAGAGAGAGAGAGAGAGAGAGAGAGAGAGCAAAGTAGATCGAGATGTGATAAGGAAACTTAGATAAAGATAGCGACATATTTTTACATTTGACAAATAGATAAAGTCATAGAAATAAGAAAGAGATAGAAGAGAGAGAGCAAATAAGGAAAGAAGATCGAGATGTGATGAGAAATATTAGATAAAGATAGCTAAGATATGGTTATATATGATTAATAGTCTTAGAAATTTGAAATATTAGATAGAGATGGAAGAGAGAAAGCAAATAAGCAAAATAATCGAGATGTAAGAAAATTTAGATAAAGAGAGTGACGAAATGGTCATATAAATGATAAATACTCAAAGAAATATTAGATAGATAGATAGATAGATAGATAGATAGATAGATAGATAGATAGATAGATAGATAGATAGATAGATAGACCAAATAAGCAAAAAAGATCAAGATTCGATAAGAAAAATTAGATAAAGATAGCCACTACATAGTTATATATGATAAATAGATAGTCAAAGAAATAATAAATTTTAGATAATGACGGAAAAGAGATAGAGCAAATAAGACTAAAGCAAAGAAGATAGAGATTAAAGATATTTTATTTAATAAATATATAAAAATAGATAAAGATAGAGACGATATAGTTATTAAAGGTAAATAGATAGAGCTAAGATACGAAACATTAGATAAAGATTGGAGAAAAAGACAGGAGATAAGACCTAGGCAAAGAAGACCAAGACTTGATAAATTAGATACAATATTATAAAATTATTAATGATTATTATTATTATTATTATTATTATTATTATTATTATTATTATTATTATTATTATTATTATTATTATTATTATTATTATTATTATTATTATTATTATTATTAATGCAATCGATATTACTATTAGCAATTAAGAGACATTATTATTATTGCTACTTAAAATATATAAGATAATAAAGGCAGAAATTATATCTGGAGCTCAAATGACACAGCACAGTGTTGCAATTAGTAGCCCCATTGCAGATATTAGGGATATTGACTTTCTGTTTTATATAATATTTCTAGGTATATTAAAGCTATAGAAATTATGGAGTATGCAATGTAAAAATGTGTATGTATATTAAAACAATAATTTAAATTTTTATTTCCCTACTACTACTACTACTACTACTACTACTACTACTACTACTACTACTACTACTACTACTACTACTACTGAATATATATAGCACGATTTTTATTATTTTTTTCCTCTCCATTTTTTAATATTGTTATTTACACCTCGACAATTTTCTTTTGAAAACTCTTCGTCAGTCTTTCTGTTCCGTTTCTTCCTCTCGTCTTCTTTCTGTCGCCCTTTTGATAGCATCAAAAAACCAGGAACCTCCCTTACCCCCCCACCCCGATCCATGAGTTGTGAGAAGACAGAGCTATCCATCATCCCAATGAGAGGCGGTAATCCTAACATATTGATGAAGGTGTTGTATGGGGCTTGTATAAGAAGCCCTAAACCCATCCCTCACTCAAACCACCTCCCACCGTTCCGTGTGTGTGTGTGTGTGTGTGTGTGTGTGTGTGTGTGTGTGTGTGTGTGTGTGTGTGTGTGTGTTGTGGTGTGTGTGTGTGTGTGTGTGTGTGTGTGTGTGTGTGGTGTGTGTGTGTGTGTGTGTGTGTGTGTGTGTGTGTGTGTGTGTGTGCGTGTGTGTGTGTGTCATCCATCCCTATCTCACCACCCCCCCCCGTTCCGTGTGTGTGTGTGTGTGTGTGTGTGTGTGTGTGTGTGTGTGTGTGTGTGTGTGTGTGTGTGTGTGTGTGTGTGTGTGTCAAAAACCCATCGCTCACTCAAACCACCTCCCACTGTTCCGTGAGTGTGTGTGTGTGTGTGTGTGTGTGTGTGTGTATGTCACCCACTTCCTAACAATGAAAGTGTTGTATGGGGTTTTAGGAACCCCTAAAACCCATCCCCTACCCGAACTACAACCTCCTACCTCCAAAAACCTCAGAGTGCGTGTCAGCTTCCCTCTAACAACCCCAGTCTCATTTATCTGCATTAAGGTGCCATCACAATTAGTTTGACGGCATTTAGATTTCTTTGACGAAGGTGCCACTGAGAATATGTCAAAATCGGGAGTGATGCCATTAAAGCTATAAGGCATTATCATTTCATGGCACAGTTAATGAAAGAGAATTTTTTACTTACATCTATCTATCTATCTATCTATCTATCTATCTATCTATCTATCTATCTATCTATCTATCTATCTATCTATCTATCTAATTATTTTTTACTGTTTATGTTCTTTGCTTACGCAATAAGGAATTAAGTATATCTATCTATCTATCTATCTATCTATCTATCTATCTATCTATCTATCTATCTATCTATCTATCTAATAATTCTTTACTGTTCATGTTCTTTGCTTACGAAATAAGGAATTAAGTCTATGTCGCATCTATATATCAATGCTATCTATTTATACTTGAAATCTAATCTATTCTATATATCTATCTATCTATCTATCTATCTATCTATCTATCTATCTATCTATCTATCTATCTATCTATCTATCTAAT
>JABUQX010113801.1:7500-20000 GCA_015478945.1 Trachelipus rathkii
TTCAATATAAATGAGTGAACAATGTTTAAAACAATTAAAAGACACGTTAACTTCATGAGGACATTATTAGCGGCAGAGTGAACTAGAATACTAACACTAACAAATGTCAGAAAGAAGAGGAAGGTTGGCTGTTAAAAGGTTATAACAGACATTGCAGTTTACAGTCATTCTGTCCTGTTGAATTTGTCAGAAAGAAGAGGAAGGTTGGCTGTTAAAAGGTTATAACAGACATTGCAGTTTACTGTCATTCTGTCCTGTTGACTTTGATAATAAAATTATTTGAAAATAAGGAAAAGAAACTCGAAATAATCCTGAAAAAAGTTATGAAGTTGCAATATGTTAAACGCATGATTCACAAACATTTGTATTTTCCTGTACCTTCGACCAGTGAATGGTAGAATAATAACATAAAACTCGGAATAGAGTAACTTTAATTTTACATGTTAGAGAAATCAAATTTAGAGATGCTAAAACTTTTCAGTCATTTCTTAAGATTTATTTTAAATTTTTATTTTATTACAACTCATTTCAAACATTTCATTCTCTCTCTCTCTCTCTCTCTCTCTCTCTCTCTCTCTCTCTCTCTCTCTCTCTCTCTCTCTCTCTCTCTCTCTCTCTCTCTCTCTCTCTCTCTCAAAAAGGCTGGTGTTGTTCTTATATTATAAGCTTCTCCATAGACAAATGTTACAAATGTGAAATTAGGGACATCATAACTTTTTCAGGCTATTTCTCTATATTTAAATACATCTAAAATTAATTAATATATAAGAGAGGTATACCATAATAATATATAAATAATATATATTATATATATATATAGTATATATTAAATATATATATATAATATATAACTATATATACTAATTAATATATTATATTATATATATATTATATATATATATATATCTTATAATATAAATTTATTAAATTTAATATAATATATATTATATATAGATATCTATATAATATATATAGTATATAATATCAATTATATACTATATATATAATATTATATATATATATATATTATATAAATAATAATTATATATATGTCTTTAATGCTATCATCAAAATTATAAGATTAATGTTATATGATTGATTTCATTGAAAAAATTATTCTATAGTATATTGAAATATAACACGTACGTTGTACTTATAATAATTTCGATTGACTTAAAGGTCTTACATGTGTCGATGAGCCGTTTCTCACCTTAAAGCCTCGCGACCCCCCAAAGCCAAAAGCATAAGTTAGTAACTCGGCGGGACCACATTATCCATAATATATATATATATATATTATATACTATATATATAAGATATATATATATATACTTACTATATATATCAATATTAATAACTATTATATATAATTACATATATATATACAATATATATATAATCCTATATAAAACTATATAATATATATAACTATATATATAATTATATATATATATATACTAAAAAATATAACATATATATATATATATACTATTATATACTATATAAGTATATATATTAATATATTAAATAGATATAATATTATATATAGTATATAATATATATATATATTCTATATTATTTTTATTAATATATTATATACTATTATATATTATATATATATAATATATAGATAGTATATATTATACTATAATATATTAATATATATATATATACCGTATATATTATATATATATACTATATATATATATAATATATATAGATATATATACTACTATATACTATATAATAATATATATAATATATATATATATATATACTAAATATATATATTATTCTATATAATATACATTATAAATTATATATATTTAATATATTAATACATCCTATATATATTATATATAATATATCTCTCTAATTTACCTCATCATATATATATATTAATATAATATAAATAATAATATATATATATAATTACTAGATTATATATATATATATAATATTATATATATATATAGTATATATTATATCCGTATTATATTATACTATTATATATATTACTATATACTATATAGTACTATAATATATATATATATATATAATAGTACTAAATACATAAATATATAATATAATATATATAAACCTATATATATACCGATATATATAGCTATAGATATAATATATAGTAATATATAATATTCAATTATATATATATATTATAATAGCTATATATACTATAATAATATAATATACCGTATATATAATATATATATAATATATAATATATATATATACTATAATATATATTATATATATATATATATAATATATATTATATATATGTATATATTATATATAACCGTATATATATAAAATATTATATTAATAGTATTATATAAATAATATTATATATATATAATAATATAATATATAATATATATATATATATATTATATATATATATATATTATTATAATAATATATATTAGATAATATATATATATATATAATATATATCTATATATATAATATATTATATATATATAATATACTACTATATATATATAATAATAACTATATATATTATATATATATATATTATATATATATATATATATTATATTATATATATATATATATAATATAATAATATATATATATATTAAATATATATATATATTATATATATATAAATATATATATATACTATTATATATATATATTATATTATAGTATATATATATAATTATAAAATTCAATTTATAATTTTAATAATATTATTTTATTATTTATATTAATATATATACATATATATATTATAACTATTACTATATAAATATTTCAATGGAGAATCTATTCGTATATAAATATATATATATAAAATACATATAAATATATATATAAATATATACTATAATATACTAATATACCTAAAATATTATATATATATACTATATATAGAGATCATATATATATATATATATATATATATATATTATAGTATATATATATTGGAATATATATATATACTATTATATATTATTTAATCCTTAATAAAAGTTACATTTAAATATAAGTATATTTTTTAATTTATTTAATATTAACCCTTTTATAATAAAAGATACGAGTTTGTTGATTATATAATTCATTCATAAAAGCTGTTTCATACATTAAAACATTTTATTTTGGACTTTAACGCACCCAGCGGTATATCGCTCGCGCCCCCCTGTGGTCCGACCCCCCCGTTGAGAAACGCTGTTAGGGTAATCATTTAATGCTTTCTCAGTGTACTTATATAAACTATTGGAATTCAACTTGACAAAAACAAAAAAATTAACTGAAGATTCCTTACACAGTATTATATTTATTTCGAATTCATCTTAAACAGTTCATGATGACCAAACGTTATTTTATCTTTTAATATATAATATATATACTATATATATATATAAACTATATATATACTTATATATAATATATATATATATATACTATATATAATATATAATTATAATATATATATATATATATATGTATATATAATATATATATCATATATATATATATATAATATAATATATATATATATTATTATAATTATATATATTTATAATATAACATATAATATTCTATATCGTAACATAGAGGCAACGCCTACTTGCCTTACTGAGCCCAAAAAATATTAAAAGTCACTATATATATATACTTACTATAATATATATATATCTATTTATATATACTAATATATATATAATATACTATATATATATCTACTAATATAAATAATATATTTAATTATAAATATATATATTATATAAATATATATATACTATTTATATAAACATTGGGTAACTACTATTTACGGTTATCAAAAATTATCACCTACGAATATGGATAAATCCTGAATTCCAATAATCATAGTAGAGTTATAGGAACCTATTAAGTAATATAAGTTAAAGAATAGGATCTGCTGATTATATTTACCTTCATATTTGATAGTAAAAACAACATAAATAATTAATATAATTTCGGTTATAAAAATAAATCAAATAAGATATAATTACATTTTATTTAGTATATAAAAACATAAAAGTATTTATACGAAAGAAATATGAACATTTAAAGGAGTAACTAAGTGAAAAAAAACAAAATAAAAGGATATTAAAGTTTTACAATTAAAATAATAAAGTTTAAAAAATTGTTTATTAAAACAAAAGTAAACAATCAATCTACAAACACTAAAATGTTATCTTAAGTTAAAATTTGTGTATAATATATTAGTGACCCATGTGTATCAAACTAAGAATCAAATGTATAGTATATAATGTTAATCAGAAAAACGAATCGAAACAGAATCTATATGGCGTATTTGGCGTCATGTTATCAGAAGAATTGTAAATGAAGCTATACCTACTTGAATACACTATATCCCGATTATGTATCTAATACTACTCTAGTTTATAAACAGCGATCACCATTAGATTAGTACATGTTTTATCGTATTCTGTATAGCGCATTGTATTATTACTGTTTATGTTATATAATTAATAATTATCCTTCTAATAGTTAGTGGCCGTAGTATTTAATTCGATCATAAGGTGTGTTAGGTTTTATCATAATATGCTATAATAATATAATATATATATCTTATAGCTTCTAAGCTATATATGATATGTTAGCTTTAATTGATGTGAAAACTTTGTTACGTAAGCATAAATTCGTTGGTCTGAAAAGGAAAATAAAATGAAGTCTTATGGTTAACTATATTGATAATGCTAAAAAATGTATAAATGCTAACTGCAAAACATTTAACAGTGATAAATAATGTTATAGAGATTTAATGTTTGTAAACAGAAGTGTGAATAGATAAGTTCTCTATGCAATTGTTAGTTACATATTACTTTTGTAAGAGTATTTGACAAACTTTTATGTCTATCATTGTTTAAATTTGTATCGTGTTTAACGTGTGTGTAGGTTTGGGGATCGTACATTATTAAATGTCAATTTAGTTCAGGTTATGTATAATTTTAGCTTTCATTCTTGATAAGAAAACCTTTGTGTACAGTTTAAGCACAATTAGTTGTAGTAGTAAATAAATAAGGTAATTAGATATTAGTATATTATAGATAATAATTTTGTTTAAATGTTACTATGTATTATTTGAATTAAAAATAACAGTGATATTAATATTAATGTTTGTAAAAAAAAAGTGTGGTATAAATAAGTGGTATATGAGTAATCAGTGATCTTTTAAGAGATATGCTTGCAATAGATTGCATAGGTTACGTTTTTGTTTAATATATGTTATTTACTATCACTGCTGATATAAGTTGAGTGGAATCTATTTGCTAATGATTATGTTAACGTTTATCGTGTTTATATAAGGTTATAGATGTTGTCGTTAATGTACTAATTAATATATTATATCATGATTCTATAATGATGCATTAGTTATAGCATTTATTTAATCGTTCAAAAGCTTTCAATTTGTTATCTTTCAACACATTATCCAGGCATACTCACTACTGTTCTCGTTAGTTCATTCATATTGTATAAGATTAAGTATGTCTGTATCTATATCTCTCTTATAGTCAAATAATATCTATTAATATCACTGAGTCAATCAAATATATGAGCCTGTATATCTCTCGGTATAGCATATATCAGTCAAATTATATTAGTTTGTTGTTACCATGAAGAGTCTTCTATTATACACAAATCATATATTCTCTTATGCTATAATGTTATAAATCAATCCCCACTCCTAAAATGACAATTAAGACGAGACGCAATAAAAATAACATAATAAATAAGACTCAATAAGTATTAATAAAATTATATAGAGTTTAATGAGTTGAATTCGTGGATCATAGAACACAAATAGTCATTCTAACAATTATATTCAAGACTTAGGTAATATAATCCACTTTATATAATTGAGTTGATTCGAAAGATGACATATCTATGAAGACCAGATAATGCGAATACCTTTCCTGGCAAAAATTCGTTCGTCCAGAGTGCTTCAAATAATACAATATTGCCCTCGCCAGTAGTATATCATGTTGCAAACTAAATTTGTCTTGATCTGTATCTAATAACTCTAATGGAACAGGAAATACAAATACATGATACTAAGGTGAGAGGGAATCACAATATTGATATGACAGCATGCCAAATACTTCTAGAGAGACTCCAATTATTTTTTCTTGAATTAAGACGACTATCTTTGTAAATACTATACTTGTAAATACAATTTATACATGATACGTTGCAGTATAGAGGATCTATATACGATTTATACAGTTTCCAACTAATACAGAGATATAAAAATCTTCTCACTGTAGTGCTGTAGGCCATATGTAAAATTCAAGACAGTCAGTTATAGTCGCATATTATTGATACACATGAAGGGAGAAATAAAATTTTATAGCACTAAAATCTTGCCTTTATAATTATGTAAAGTACCCCCAAAAATATCCCCGTTTATTTATCTATAGCCCTAATATATATTTACCTAATATTATTATTAACTTATTATTACGTATTCCTTCTGATTGAGGTTGAAAGATAAGTAAATATCATCGGATTACCTTTATTGAGGTCCTGCTTATACTTACTATATATAAATACATACTATATTATTCGTATCACTACCGTAAGATCAATTCATATTTCGCAGTGTGTCTGGTATATGGATAGACATCTACATTCTGCTCCTCAAGCTCTTTAGATTACTTTACTAGAGGTACCTTCGTTAAGATATACCCAAATTTTAATACGAACTAGTTACTGTAATCTCTGATTAAGTATTATTTGTCAAATCTATAATTGGCAGACGGAAATAGATCTACCTGTATTCCATTATATAATATGGAGGTGCAAATAACTATGACTTTATATATTACATTTCAGAATTGAAGAATAATTCATCAAGTGTCATACCTAATCAGACAGCTGAGTAGAAGGTCAAATATAGGGTCATTCTGATTAAGTAATAACGCCATTTCAGTGATATGAAAATTATACTATCATAGATAAATATAGTGATCGTAGACAGTGTGAAAGACGTTTATGAATAATAGATAGAAGTTAGTTTCACCGCTAATTACTGTATATGCGCTTAAATATAAGTAGTTGATGTCTACGCAACTTATTGATGAAATCACCTCTCGATATGCAGTTCTATCATTCGAGATCGTACATGTTATTAGTTTCACTATTAAGTTCATTCGTCTAGAAAATATTACAAACTTTAAGTCATTATAAAATACAAAATAAGACGATATTAACATTATCTACATACCTAATAATATAAGGTTACGACATATACTCGAGGACTAATATTTATTATATAGCTACACAGTTTATTAAATCTACCGGAAAAATTTACTAAAAGAAACAAGTGTGGTATTTACCATATTATATTATAATAAATATATGCAATACTATATATCATTGAAGTGCGTTAATATAATACTATCAGCCAGGATACGTTTACTTCTCCTGGAACGAGATGAGAAATGTACGTACTACTGAGTGAACCTATGTATATCGCCGAAATATATGTATGAAATTAAAATGATCGTACATGACAGAGTAATAGTATATATATCTCATACTTATACATCCTTTCAATAAGGCTATTGAATCATCTGGAAGAATATATAGAACTATATTGCATCAAATTTATATACAGATCCTCTACCGTGCCTCTATTAAATATTAAATGACTCACGTTGACATGATTCAAAGATATCATTTAAACACAAACGAGTCCAATTTTATGTAGCCGTGCTGAACTTGGGATATGCGAAACAGGCAATCGCGCTCCCGAATGAGCATATAATTACATAGCTCCAAAATGTCGCTCACCAGGGCTGAACTTATATGCGTTGTACGCATCTCGCACGTGCCAGGAAAGAGGCGGAATGACACCACATGATAACTGTGATACAGACACTTTTATTTGGAACTATGATTAATAGCTGTTCATATATGCTTCTCGACTCCACTGCATGCTGCATCCTTAACACGACCTGGTCCGACAGTTCTCGCAGCATTATGTTGCTATCTGTCAACATGCCGTGTTAATCGCTCATATTGAACAGTCTTTGTAACCATATTCCAAATAAACGTGCCTGTATCACAGTTATCATGTGTTGCTCATACCTATCTTTTTCCGCACGTGCAAACGCGTAGCCGCCAGAATTTTTACCTGGTGGCAATTTAGGACCAATCTTTTTATTACATTCATCGCGAGCGCCATGCCCTTAGCATTACACTCCAAAGTTCTCAGACACCATAATCCTTGGTCGCCCATGCCTTATATCTCTTCGGAACACCCTCAGTTTAAATTATAACCCTCCAGTATATATATATATATAATGTTATACTATATATAGTATATATATATATATACTATATATATATATATATATATAATACTGTATATTATAATATATATATACTACCACTATATATATATATATCATATATTATATATATATCATATAATCATAATATTATAAGTGCCTCTATTTTCTTGGCCCTTAAAGCAATTCCTGGATTCCTGAAGATTATATATACGCTATATATATATAACTATATATATATATATATATGTAGTAATATATATATAAGCATAGTATAAATAATTATATATATATTATATATAACTATATATATATAAAATAATTGATTTACTTATATATATAATATATATATATATATCATATAATTTCTTCCCTCGAGGGTCTGGAAATCCTGGAATCCTGGAATCCTGGAAGGTTCCAGGAACCTGGAAACTGAAAAACTGGAAAGTACTAATTGAAATCTTGGAATTCCAGGATTACTGGGGGGTCAGAACTGGAGAAAAAAAATGTATAAATTATAAAAAAAACTAAAATTAAAAAAAAAATATATATACTATATAATATATATCATTATATATATATATACAATATATATATATAATATAATACTATATATATACTTATATATATATATTAGCATAACATTGTTTAGAAATACGTCCAGCAAGGGAAAACATACACGCACGCCGCACCACCGCACACCCCACACGCATTACACGACACACTTTTATAATATATTATGATATATAACTATACTATAATATAATATATATATATATATATAATATTACATTATAGTATATAATATAATATATAATAAATTAATAATAATAATATATATAATAATATTATATATACTATAATATTATATATATATAAATACACGCATATAATTACTATATAAAACTGATTAATAAAGTCGAACAAAAGATCTTAAATATGAACTTTATCTAAGGTATGAGAACTGATGAAGCGAAGAGCTATGAACCCAAGCTTTCCAAGAAGTGTTGTATTTGAATATCGACTCTATGTTTGAATATATGAATTTCCAATTACTTAACATAACTTTACTATGAAAAAAAAAAAACACTATATTACCTTCATCTTTTTACCATGGAGTTAACTGAGCTTCGAAGCCAAACTGTGTAAAGTCAAATGTCTTGATATGAATAGAAAAACCAATCGTTTCCTTCAATCACAACTGAACTGATCTGTCCTATTTTCAGCCAACTTTAATTGATTCATCATTATATTATATAAATATAATATATATATATTATATACTTATATATATATGTAAAAAAAAAAAAAAATATATATATATATTTTCTTCGCCTCCAGCCGCATATAATAATGTTTTTTTTTTTTTTTTTTTTACAAATATTTTAACAAATAATATCAACAATAGATCCCACTGGATCAAACTATGAATAATATTAATTTAGGGGAAATTAATAGTGTCTATTTTGAAAATTACAAAACACCACCCGTAGATTCCTGTCAGTCAGAGAGAACGTGTCTTGATACAAATGGCTCATAAAAATTATTTGTGGTTTTGCTAAAAAAAAAAACAAAAGCAAAAAACAAAAAAACAACGTATTGCGGTTTTATATCTGTTGCAGCTTCTTGTTTTAATTTTAAATTTTCATTTATGTAAAATAATGTAATTAGAAAATATTAATACATTAAAAATAAAATTAGAAAAAATTAATAATTAAATTAAACATTATAATAATAAAATTTAATTGTAATTTAAATATTCTAAATAAATAAAAATAATGTATATCAGTTTTTTCTCAGTTAAAAGTCTCATCTACATACAAATAATCAATCATTGTATTTTCTTTCTCATCCGTTTATTTCACCCATCGACTTTGCCATAACTGCCGAGCCTCCATTTTCTATATTTCAAATCTGCTTACTTGCCTCCCCAGTGTTTTCTCCATATTCCAGATTTCCATTCTCTGCTGCAATGTAGTCGAAGTTTCTCGTTTCTACCGGTGAATCGACTCGAACAATGTGGGATTTGTTCATTAAAAAATAATCATTTCTCAAAATCTCTCCCTCTTCAAAAACCCTCAATCCATCCAGTTTTCTGTCCCTCCTGCTTGTCTCACTAAGCCCCGCGCCAAACCACTCGCACACCCACACCCCCCCTCCACACCACAGCACGAGCAACAGACACTCTGCACATTCGCGCAAGCGTGCCTACAGAAACCCCTACCTCAACCATCTACTCATTACATCTCTGCCGGTATCTCTCATCACGAACTACACACACGCCGTCCCACAATTCGTTTCCGCTTTTCGCAGTTTGATTATTATACTAAAAAAAAAAAAAAAAGTAAAAGTTCTTTAATTGCTCATATATCTAGTACTTTTATTTTTTAATCACCAATAAAAACAATGACGCTTATTTTACATAAGGAATATTATAACATTCATAATTGGAGCAACACAAAATTACTGGAAACTCTCCTTACCTGTTGATGTTTATAGTGGTTGATAATATCTTGATCGGCTGGACAGGAGTGCGTAAAGGCATCTAAATGGTACATAGTGTCCATATATTTCCAAAGATATTCCAAATCGGAGGGAATTTCAAAATCGACGAAATACTTTCCTGTAATATGAAAAAGTACATCTCAGAATACAGAATTCTAAAAATACTAACATACCCAAAAGCAGTATGACAAGATAGAATAATCTCAATATAATAAGTTATTTTCAATGAAAGAATAGTTTAACATTATCACCACCGCTCACGGGCAGAGCCCTATTCAAAGAGGGTATTTATTTACGATATGAATTTTAAGTTCATCTCTTAAATTAGGTTGAAACAAAGGAAATTCAAATAAAAAACCCACCAGCCAATCGAAGGTGCTGTAATTTGGGCATTAGCTCACAATCAAAACAGCACATGGTATCTCCAGTAAGGAACCGGGTTCCTCTCTGCTCAAGGTGGTCATTGATTTTACGAAGATGGGCCAAAAGTATATTTTTGCTTGCTTCATCTTTCTTCAAAAGCATCAATTTAAATTTCTGCAAACCAAAAGTAAGAAAAAACTTTCAATATTAAAATAACTTTTGAAAAACCTTTATCAAAATAGTGCAATCGAAAAATAAAAATTTCCTAAAGAAATTATATAACCTAAACCGAAACCTATTTAAAGCTACAAATATAAATGTAATAAAATAAATTATGGATAAAATGGGAGGTCAGCTTTCACACGAACGTTAGCCTACGTAAATCCTAAATAACAGCAAGTGCAGAAATCACTATTCTCTATGTACAAATCACCATTCTCTGTGTTAAGTCACTTAATGTTGAAGTGTGAAGTGAAATTGTAAAGGTTCGAGAAGAAGCTTCGGTAAACTTCATATACCGAAAATAAAGTTTCTACTTTAATATCTAAATATTATATTACATAATAGTAGAAATTTGTAGTTGTAGTAGTAGTAATTACCACAGAACAAACTCCTCATATGTAGGTTAACTAAGTTGGCAATAGATGGAGAAAAGAAAAGGAGAATTAAGAGAAGTTAAGTGAACATGGTTATAAGGAAATGTATGCGAGAGCACTTGTAAATAAATCAGCTGAATGTGAACATCATCAAAATGAGCAAGTATGAACGCAAAATGTAGGAGGCGTTTGTTAGTAGTGAGAGAAGTATATGGGTGTGCCAAAGTAGGAAGTTAGAATACCATAGTGAATGGTGGAGTGAAGAGGCGATGCAAGAAGATAAAAGCAAAAAAACGAATCGTGGTTGATGTGCTAAAATGATAAAGTTTCGAAACAAAGGTGTATGGAAATTATAAGTAGGAAAAAAAGGAAGACTATGTTACTTACAAGGGAAAAAAATATATAGGTAAATGAGCAATTTGGAAAGAGAATGAATGGAGACTTGCAATGGAATAGGAAGCTGTTCCTAAAGTAGTACGAAAGGTTAACAACGAGAATAAGGGAATCTTCGTAGAACAATAGATAGGGATGGTTTTTTTCGTGGCTGATGGAATGAACGTGAGGAGAGTGTGGATGAAATACTTTGAAAATCTGCATTGATTGTTTTTTTGTCTATTTCAGATTGAGATGAAGATAAATCCAAGTGGCAATTCCTATTTCAGGCTGGCCAAATAAGATTTTTTCTTTAGTGCGCGATGCGAATAAC
>JABUQX010113801.1:25000-31451 GCA_015478945.1 Trachelipus rathkii
ATATATATATATATACTATATATATATATAATATATATATATACTATATATATATATATACTATATATATATATATATATAATATATATAATATGATTATATATATATATAGTAATATATAGTATATATATAGGCAGCCTCCCGAAAGCATCAAGTCATGTAACTAAAAAACTATAACAGCTACATGAAATAAATAACATTTTTGATTTTCAGCAAGCATTTCATCGACGCAACTTTAAAAAAAATTTACTTTATTCTAATATTTATTAAATAACACCTTAATATTAGTAATATAGCAGGATAATTTTAGGTCTGGCAGCGTACACTCTCGTTAACCTTCAATTTCTGCAGCAGTAACGAACGCAAGAGTTACAACTATTGTTTTTTTTATTATGCAACTGGAGAAAATGTCAATTTTTCTTTTTATTTACCTTTTTAGGGGGTTTCCAGCCGACGGAGGGAACAGGAGGGGGAGAGAGTCCGCCCCCCCGTCGTACCGCGGTAGGTCGAGAAACCCTACTCTGTCCATCTTTGTTGGGTTTAACCTTGGGATATGATTTAGTTAAAAAAAATCGACATATGGCAACTTTGACGATCCCTCGGAGCGCTAGAGCTCTTCGTTCTTACTCAAAAAATGATCATTATCACACAGATTTTTTCTGACACTTTTTAAATACAATTTTAAAAATTTTTGAACAAGCATTTTTTTTTTTTAAATTTCATGGCTAAAAATGTCTGCCTGGAATTATAAAATTTAATTTATTTTCCTGTTAGCCTTGTATGTGTTTTTTTTGTTCACATGCATGTTTGCTTTGGAGGCTGACCATTATATATATATTATATTATATATTATGAGTATATATATATATTATATATCATATATATATATATATATATAGGTATATATTATATATATATATATATATATATATAGTATATCTATATATATATATATATATATATACTATATATATATATATATATACAGGGTGATTCAACACCTCTGCGACAAATCGGAGGGCTGATGGAGCAAACGATAAGGAACATTATTGTTAAATAAGCTATGTTGTATGACGCTTGTTTTCAAAAGTTACGGAATGATGTTAAGGTAAACAACGTGCTGTTGTTTGAATGCGGTCGTTACTTTTTTCGTAACCGGAGATTTGGGTATTCTTTGTTATATATGTGTGCGTGCGTACATGCTGTGTTACTTCCGAGGTTGATAGAGGTAACAATAAGGAAATTTTTGTTAAACAACGTATGTGTTTTGACGGCGAGGTTGTAAGCAAACAATGGTAGCTTCTTATGAAATCATTTTAATTGGGAAAATTACAGGAGGTGTGTTCAAAGTGTCTGCCCTGTACCTTATTACATTCGTTACATCGCCATTTGCCTGTCGGACTCTACCGACCGAACATGCCTCACTGTGTTTGATTTGGATGAAAACGCAGTGAAATTCGCTGAATCAGCTTGCTCTCTTGTGTTGACCTCGGGCTAATGTACACAAACTCTTCACATGCCCCAAAGCAAAATAATCTAGGGCCGTGAGGTCGGGCGATCTGCAGGCCAGCTAACAGGTCCCCTTTTCTCCTATCCATTTGTAGTGTAGATCTGTTCAGATGAGCGTACTTGGTGGCTGAAGTGCGCCGGAGCGCCATCATGTTGGAAGCACATGTCTCTGCGGGTCGCAAGGGGTATGTCGTCCATGAAGCTGCGGAAGCGTGTTCTGGGATAGTAGTTGCAGGTACGCAGGTCCAATGCCAAAACGTGTGGAAATGATGACAGGTCGCCAGAGATAATCCGCCGCAAGAATTCGCACAGCCCCAGATGGTTTAGGGTAAATTTTCGCCTGGTGAAACTCTGATGAACATTGCGTGCGGATTGTCCTCGTCCCATAAGTGGCTGTTTCTGCTGTTGAAGCAGTCATCACGTGTGAAGCACGCCTCACATCGGTAAACAAGACATGTGCGGAAAGGCAGGATTATCGATGGTCCGTTGCAGAAAGAAACCACCGGGCAAATCGCACACAGGGGTCGAGAAGTCGTTTGCCGCAAGTCGCTCTGTACTTTTCTGTAGGTGGTAAATGCATGGAGGCTTTGAGCTTCTTGCCATAGACCGCAGAAACCTCACTGACGTCACTGATTTGAATCCATCGCATGGGTAATGGCGCGTGTGCTAGTCGCCGGGTCGTTGGCGACTCTCTCTCAAGCACCTCTGCTTCAAACGCAGGAGTCCTCGTATTAACGGGAGAGGTCTTACGCACGGAATGCAGCCGGGACAAGGGTCGCAATTATCTCACGAAGGCGATGATGAAGGGAGCAAACATATGTATGGTGGGGGTGAATTTTGTGTGGAAACCGTTCCCCGGGTACATGAGGTGCGCTTCTTCGTCCTTTTCGCGTTTCGCACGGCACCGTAACTACAATATCAATGTCGGTTAACTCGGGGAAGAGTGTAGTGATCCATTCGTAATGGATGCCTACACTGTAACTGAATCAACGATGAATTGAGTAAGGTAAAGGTATTGCCACGTGTTTGCCGAAGGACGTTACGCGTACACACATGTACGCACGCACAAACACATTTAAAATTGAAAATTAAAATCGCCGTAACCTACATGCGACGCGTCACACAAAATAAACTAGTGTACCTTTCAATCGTCCGTACTTTGAAACGAAGCGTCAATACAACATAGGTTATTTAAGAATAAATGTTGCTTATCGTTTGCTCTATCAGAGCCGTCGAAACTTTGTCGCAGAGGTTTTCAAGTCACGCGCTGTATATATATATATATATATATATATATATATATATATATATATATATAATATATATATATATATATATATTATATATATATATATATATAGTATATATATATATATATATTATATATATAATATATAAATATATATATATATATATATATAGTATATATATACATACATTTTCTGCCCGCTGGCCGGCACCTTATTGAGGGGCCCAGGTCCGCCCTCCAGAAAGCGGCACTGCTCTAGGGCGGTTCACCGGTCAAGAATAGAAGTTACAGCAAAGGTGGTAAAAGGGGAGGGTGCGAGGGCAGGGCACTCAAGAAGGAGTGCCTCTATTGTGTCCGGGGATATACGACATCTAGTGCAAATGGGGGATATAACGTTGTCAAGTTTGAATCTGGATTTATATTGCATAAGATTTAGGTGCTGGCCTGATCTGCTCCGGGCCGAGGTCAATTTGGTTTCTTTTGGACAGTGATGTCTTCTGTAGGGGAGATGTTTGGGGATGGGCGTGTTTTAGTAGATTGTTTATTGGGGTGCGATTTTGTAGTATGTGTTTAGTTAATTGGGAGTATGGAATGTGGAAGAGTCAAGACGCTATTTTGGGGGTGGGGGAGGAATGTTTTTGCTGTAGATGTCATTATAAAGTTTGGCTGGTGAGGAGGGGGGAGGAAAATTTTTAGTCTTGTGTCGGGGCGGGGGGTTGGAGAGTATTTGGTGGCATGGATGGGCTGGATTGAGTGTTTTCTGGAAAAATTGTGTCCCTACCAACTTCAAGTGGGTAGGGATGGAAAGGATGTGTGTCTCGTCATGTAAGGGCTGGATGGGGATTGTTTTAGTACATCAAGTGATTATTCTAAGGGCAGTGTTTTGTGTAACTTGTAGTTTATTTAAGTTGGATTCTGATAGTGCTGGGAACCATGCGGGGGAGGACATAATTTGATATTAGTTCTGAGGAGTTGTTTGTAGTTTGTGGTAAGGGTGTGTTTTCTGTCGCTGAGGTTGTGTTGGGAGAGAGTTTCGGGAGGTGTTTAATTCGTTTGGGTTGAGGAAGTATTTGGTCGATGTGGGCGGGAGAAAGTCATATGTGTGTCGTAAGTGAGTCCTAATATTTTTGGGGTTTTGTTTTAAGGGGAAGGGGTTGTTGTTCAAAATAGACTATTGGGTCGAATGTGGATTGGTGGGCGGTCATGTGGTTAGCAGGGTGATGGAGGATTTAAAGGGGGGAAGCTGTCATTCTATTGGTGAGTAGCCAAGTTTCTAACAATTGTGGGTATTCTTGGGTGTGTTGGGTAGCTGTATATACAAGTGGATGGTGGGAAATGAGACTGATGTCTGCGTAAGTGATTAGTTTTGGTGGATTGGTTTGGTTAGGGGTGGGCAGATTCTGCTGTAAAGATTTGAGAGGATGGAGAGAGAATGGCGGCCCTGTGGGTACGACCGTTTTGCAGTTTTGATGGAGTGTGAGAGGGTGTTTTTATGGAGACTTTGGCATATCTATTGGTAAGGAAATTTGAAAGCCAATTTTTATATCATTGTTTTCTAGGGGGATTGAAGATTTTTTGTATAAGGAATAATATGTAGGGGACAGTGTCAAGGCTTTTGTTAATGTCGATGGCTTGTAAGTATGGATCTCTGTGTGATGGGGATTGGTGGAAGCCATTAATATGTTGTGTGAGGGGAGGTGAGGGCTGTTGTTTGTTGAATGGTTTCCTTTAAAATGCCGCATGTTGGAATTCTGGAAGGTAAGTGATGTGTGGGATATTTGTTTTATATTAGTTTTCTCCAGCAGTTTTTGCTGAAATCGGGAAAGAGAGAGATTTGGCGATAGGAGGATGGGGAATTGGGGTCTTTTTAGGTTTTCAATTTTTGGGATAATGAATGCTTGTTTTCAGAGATTGGGGGGTATATAATTAAGTTTCGCAGGATTTGTTAAAGATTTCTGTGAATAGGAGAATTGCTTTTTCCCCCTGTGTTTTCAGGGTGGAAGTTTTGAGATTGAGTCTGGTCCTGTTGCTGGTGAATTTTTTTAAGGGTTTTGATTGTCTCTGTTATATAATGTTGGTTGTAAAAGGAGGTGAAGGGTTGTGATCTTGTCTTTTGTGTTTTGAGTTTGTTTTTTTTGTTTTACTCTATTAATAAGGGGAGTAGGTTTACGGGAGATCTTAGCGTAGTGTTTTGCCAGGCTGTCCTGCTTGTTGTTTGAGGAAGGGAGGGAGTTTGTCGGGCAAGGATGGGGATTCGTGTGAGGGAGGGGTTGTTTGTGAGTTGTTTAGTTTTTTGTTAACCTGCCAGGGTTTTCTTATTATCATGCGTGAGATGTTGTTTTGTAGTTAGTATTCTGTAAATTTGTAAGTAGTGTTAGTGGTTATGAGATTAGAGATCTGAGTGTTTTAGGTAGCTTTATTTATGTTAGCGTGACATTATGGTGGTGTATGGTCTGAGAGTTTTACGAGGGAGTGTTCTTTGTTATAATAAAGTTGACTGATTTCGGGGGAAAGTTTAGGATTGTAGGAATTTCTGTGACCCTTAGGTATGTAGAGGTTGGCTGATTTGGATGCATTATTTTGGTTGTAAAATGATGATGAATTTTGATTGTGTTGTTATGTCATGTATTGGGTGTAGGGTTTATATGGGATTCAATATGGTTAGTAATTTCTGTCCAGTTAGCTTTTTTTGTAGTTGGTAAATGTCGGTGTGGTCTTTTTTTTGGGGGGTTTGGTGGGGGGATGGTGCAGGGGGAATATGAGTGATAGGGAGGATGATCTGATGTAGGTCGTGGTTAGGTTTGTCCGCAGGTTAATCTGTGTGTATGGGAGGGGGAGCGGAAAATGTGACGTCTGGGTGGAGGCGTGGGGGGGATATATAAGGTATATAATATGGTGAGTATATATATATATAACTAGTATTAAATAAATTATATATATTATATATTGTATTATACTATATATACATATGATAATATTATATATCATATATATATATATATATACGCATATATATATATATATAATATATATATATATAGGTAATAATTATGGGAGTGTGCTGGGAATCAACCGGTTTGGGAGACCGACAGAAAAAGTGGATTGTGTCATTAAAGGAATGCCTGGTACAGTTTTAGTTCAAGCGAGAGAGAATGGTGCATAATAGGAAGTGAATGGCAGGGTTTATGATTGTTGTGTCGCCTGCCCAAGGGAATGAACCTAGCATTACGAGATACGGCAGTGAAGGTCCCGATTGGCCAGTCTCGTGAATCGCCTGAAGGTAGCTTTTCTCTCTTCCTGTGAAGAAATCTCACCTAACGTTATGGAGGGGATAAGAAGGGCTTTTTTTCGACTACGTCATGATTCTTCGCTGACTCCTATTGTCGGGTGTGGGTTGCACACAACCTCATCCGCCAATCCGGAAATATGATGATGATGTGATGATGTAATAGATAGAGAGTTTTTCGTGATTCTAGAAACTGGATTGATGATGATGATTTCCATGATGATGATTAGCTGATGATCATGATTATAGTTGATAGGCCTTTGATGATGTTGATAAAATTTTTTGGAAAAGCATAGAAAATTTGGGAAAAAAAAAAAAAGATGATGATGAATGATGATGATGATGATGATGATGATGAGATGATGAATGATTGAATTGTGATGATTGATGAGTGATGATGATGATGT
>JABUQX010113802.1:0-30160 GCA_015478945.1 Trachelipus rathkii
GCAGCATCTCATGTTTTGGTAGAGCCTCAATTCCTCTTTCACAGATTATCAAATTTGGAATTATCTTGCTCCTCGATGACTGTCTTTTCAGTTTTTTTCCGATATGGGGTTCCTTTGGTGTGATTTTTTGAAGGTGAATGAGATGTCAATGCAATTTTCGACATGTTTTACTTATGCAAAGTGTAACATTTCAAATCTTTTCATCTCAGTAGGTTTTATTTTGCTGAAAAGCCCACCATCGTCAAACTTATTAGCTGCTGTTGCCAGGGTTTGCTTGATAAGGCCCTGCTTCACTTTCTGTGAATCTTTTTTTTGGTCACGCGAGCAAGCTCCTCGGTTATGCTATTAAGATGCATTCTAGAAGTGGTTCACGTCGGAGATGCATTCTTGTGGGGTTTAAGCTAGCTTAATGAATTCTTATTAGAACTTTTTTTTTATTTTTTTTATTTTTACAGTTGTCCATCGCAAATTACGCAGATCAGGCACAGACGCAGGCTTTAAAAGTGAGGGAGATAAATTGAGTAAGGACACGAGTATGGAAGAGAATTTCCAGCAGAAGCCAGAGGTGGGGCAGGAAAGAAGGAAGCACACCACAGCGAACGTCTGGAGTTACTAATATTAGCACAAACTCATGTGCGACACTGCTATGAAGGAGTGTAAAGTTGGTGGTTACGCGAGTGGAGGTTTCGCCATCGACTATTGCCGTAGCTTCTGTACGCTATAGAAAGAAGATAAAACAGCCAACTCGGGCTGCAAAGATAGAGGATCAAGTAAACTGGAAAGTACAGGATAGTTTTAAAAGCGCTTTTTTGGCCTTTGACTTTACTGTATCCAAAAGCGGGTGAAACAGAGCGCGTCCCAGATATGAGAAGGCAGTAGCTACTCCATAAAGGGGGTGAGCTGACTTGTATAGCTGGAGTTAACTGAGAGAGGAGGAAAAAGTTGCGAGTCTACAGAATTCCTAGTTTTCCTTGCAGGCACCCTAGGCATCATTTTTTTTTTATGTTTAGGCCAAGGATGTTTATATTGTAAATAGGAGAGACGCGCGATTGAGAACCGTCGAAGAGTTAGGTAAAAGTTAGGGTGTCTTAGAGAGGGAGATTGTAGAAAGTTGGGTATTTTAAGAATTAAATTTCAGCATAGGTTTAAAACGACCCACCAGAATTCTATGCGCAGTCAGCGAGAATAGATGCGGAAGATAAGTATGGAGAGGCAATTCTAGCAGTAAAAGAGGGATTCAGAATTGGGAAATGAGTTTGAAAGGATGAGGGTCGAGTCTTCGTATATGAGTGGATAGAGTTAGATGTGGAGGGGGAGAAGATCATTAATGAAAGCAGGAATTAAGGTAGGAGATCATCAGAGCTGGGCATTGCGTCCTATGGCGCTATCAATTCGTTAGGAGCAAGGCGCATTTAGGCGAACAATTTTTTAAAAAGGCGGACTTAAGCAAGGCGCCAGGCAATTCTTTGCGCTTGATAGCTCGTGCCTAAATGGACAGAACAAAGCATTTTTTTTTTTTAGCCCTTAAAAGTTGAACTTAGAAGCTTGGAAACTTGTATCATTTAAGCCGAGTGTATAATTATAATATATATCTATATATATATATATATATATATATATATATTATATTATATATTATATATATATATAATATATATATTATATATATTATATATTTATATATTATATATATTATATATATATATTATACTATATATATATATTATCCTAAGCACCGTGTCCCGCATAATAGTTATTGGATAACGGCGTCGCCTGCCGATTTCTGGAAGACGGTTTGAGATATCGTAATGAAACTTTGTATATGTCTAATTGTATGTTTAACTGATTCCGGTGAGTTTTCAAGTTGCTAGGTTGATTCTAGGGGTCCCCCCGAGGGCAAGGGTGAAATAAGCGGGTTACGCGGTTTTTGCGGCTTCCAATTCACGAGCTGAAGATTAGGCGCTAACTGACTAACGCTGTTATTTATTTTATTATTATTATTATTATTATTATTATTATTATTATTAATTTATTATTATTATTTTTATTTATTTCATTTCATGTTTATTTCTTTTTTTTATTATTCTTCGTTGGTTAGCCCTAGCCGCTGCTCAGCCCAGCGTAGACTGACCCGCTGCCCCACAGCACTGACCCTATATATATATTATATAACATTATATATATATAATATATATATATATATATATATATATATATTATATGAAGTTATTATATATTATATATATATATATATATATATAATACCGTAATATATAGGTTATTATATATATATATTATTATATATATATATATATATATATTATATATATAATATATATATTATATATTATATACTATATATATATATATTATATATATATATACTATATATTATTATATATATATATTCTTGTATATATATAACTAGTTCAGTAGTTCTTAACTACATATAAAGGCACATATGGCTCTGAAAATTTTCAACTTCTTCAGCGCTCATGTGAACGCTCCTGGGGGAAAACATGGCCCACAAAGACATGGAGGTGGAGGAGGACGTGTAGATATTAGTTTACGGTGTTTTTAATTACCTTATTATAATAATTTTTACTTCCTTATCAATCCAATTTTAAAAAATTTAACCCTTTAATCTCATTTAAATTTTTTTTTTAAAACCGACCAAAATCCCCCACCAAGCCCCCCCCCGGCAAAAGTCAAAAAGGCGCATAGGGCGCTAGCGCACTGATGTGAACCTAAAATATAGGCGCATAGGCGCTATAGGGGCACTAGGTCCGGCGGCATAGGCGCAGCCGCACTGCAAAAATTATAGGCGCAGCCCAGCTCTGGAGATAATACACAACTGAAGAACACCCTATTGCAGAAAAGAAGAAGTCGCCATATCAACAACAGCGATATTGGGCAATTTGAAAGAAAGCTAGACATAAGTAAGCAAAGAGAAGAAGGAAACCAAGGAGTGGAGCTTGGAGAGAAGTGACGCTTGCCAAGCGAGGTCATAATACTTGGATATGTCAATCACCACCACGCAGTCTGGCCCGTAGTTCTAAGCGGCGAAAACCATAAATGCTGTGTGGTAGGAAAGTATAATCGCGCAGTAGACTCGAGCCCGGCGAAAGCGTACTGCAATCAGAAAGAAGGAAATGAGATTCCAGATGGTGCCTAAGAAGTGAGAGTTGAGAAGGGTTTTCAAGATCTAAGACAGAATACAAGCTAGAGCTAATAAGGCGATAGTTAGAAGGGTCGTAGCGGCTTCCTTTTTTGCGGAATAGGTTGGAGCATATGCGGGCTCTGAGGGAAAGTAATAGTATTGAGGCTTATAGATTTTATACTAGTTGAACGTAGAGTGAGGGCCGGGGATCAGCATGGAAGGCACACCATCCGCACAAGAACTCTGAGGAATGATCCGGGCACACGCATTCCTATACTTCCATAGATTTCAGAGGCCATGCCCGATCAATATGTTAAACGACAGGTATAAGGCATAGGAATCTGAGTAGGAGAAGGAGGAGATAGAGGAATGCCAGAGAATGCCAGGGTTGAGTTAGAGGAATAGGAGAAAC
This sequence comes from Trachelipus rathkii, assembly GCA_015478945.1. Classification (NCBI taxonomy): domain Eukaryota; kingdom Metazoa; phylum Arthropoda; class Malacostraca; order Isopoda; family Trachelipodidae; genus Trachelipus; species Trachelipus rathkii. Next base: position 3,573 of record JABUQX010113802.1, read on the forward strand.
AAAAAATTGGCCTTTTTCAGTTGGAGTTTTAGCAGCAGAACTATCAGAGCGAATAAGAGGATGAAAGGATAATTCACAGAAGTTGTTTAGAGATGTGTTTTTTGGCAAGAGGCCAGAAAGGTTTTTCAGTAGGAGAACCAAGGAGGTAGCGCACTTTCGTTTAATGAAGCTCGTTTGCTGGCGTGCGAAGAGTACCTTGCAGCAACGTTTTTTCTAGCTGAATGGAATATTAGCAAGAGTGATGGGAACAGAATTTTTCCACATCTGATACGCAGCTCTCTCTGCGCCTGAAATGAACTAGAGACAAGCACGATCGAAGCTTGGATTTTGAGGAGAAAAGATTTAATTGAAGAAGGGGGGAATGACCTGCTCATGCCAATGCAATCGATTAGCAGCTCCTACTTTATGCAGAAGGCTGAGCGTTTCAGTAGTGCAAAGCTAAGTCAATCCAATTATAGTTGCGTAGAAGTGACGCAATCAACCCCCCAATCGGTCCGATCAAAGTGCCGGAAAAACGCATAGGGCAGGATGGAGCTGTTGGAGAAAAAGTATTTAAATTAAGAGATATAGGGTTGTGATTTGATTTACGATATGAGCGAAGGGTTGGTAGTTTTTATGGCGAGAAGGACTGAGTGGTGAACATAGGTCAGTGTGTTTTCAAGAATTGTCTGTAGACGATGCCGGATGTGGTGTAGTTTTCTTTAATAGTTGCTCAGATCGTTGAGAATATGATGTTTCGGCTTCCTCCCTCTAAATCAGATGAGAGGAACGCATCCTTTCAGTGTTGTGTACATTGAAATCCCCTAAATACGAGGACCTCAGTATTTGGATGAGTTTTATATATATATATTTTTGTGAGAAGTTGTAAGGTAATCAAAAAAGGCATGGAAATCTGTTCTGTTGGAAGAACTGTAGCAGAAGCACAAGATTATTGTAGTGAAAGGAAGAAAGATTTTAAGCCACAGAATATCGAGTTAGGAGATTCGAGATTATCGAGACGTGTATATAGGAGTATTTATGTTTACATAGGAACATATTCCACCTTCACGGAAATTATAGAAAACGTTATAGTTGGATATATTAAACGTTCAGAGTTAGAGATATGTATTTTAGCATCTGGGTCTTCAGACAAGAAAAATTAGAGTTTAGAGAGTTGGTATTGCCACGATGCGAGAGTGTTTGAGGAGTGCAAGCCACTGTGGTTGTTTTAAAGTCATAGAAAGCCTGCGCTTGTGCAAATCTGCTATCATAACCGGCAACACAATTAAACAACAAAAAAACAACAAAAAAAATCGAAAAAACAAACAGACAAAACCAAAGGAGAAATGAGGAAAAATTATTAGCACGCAAAAGCCTAAATTTAAAACTTGAAATTTAAAACGCTAAAACCCTATTTAAGTTATATCTAAATATGAACAGGATGCCAGAAGTTTTTTAAACCTCGCGCACTCCACACCCTCCGAAATTGGTACAAAAAGAGAACAAAAATACTACTGATCACTAAAAAAGTGGAAGCTAAATTGTATCAAATTATAATAATCCTATCTAATATAGGTAATGTTACGCTCAAATCCAAGTTGGAGAAACGCTTAAAATCTAAGTTAAAAAAGAAGTCGGCGAAAAAAGCAAAGGCATCTGCTATATAATCACATATGTATTATTCTGAAATTGGGGGTGAACTCACGATGATACGTTTCAGAAACATATTTAAACACTGGCAGCTAAAGCAAAAAAAAAAAAAAAATTATAGTTAAAAAAAATAAATGGATAGTTTTTATTGAAATATAGAGAAATAAGAAAATAAACTTACGTTTAAAATCATATACAGAGCAAAGTGAAAAAAACGATCCGGGCCCATCGAGACCGTATGGGTTTCCATAACCACCTACCACCCCTTGGTTACTATCTTAAGATGTTAATGAGTTGAGAAAAATAATGGTATTCACGTTTTTTGGCTTCCAACAGTTCCACCATACGTTTTATTATGAAAAAAAATATAAATAGATTAGATAAAAAAATTTAAAAGGGAAATACAATGAGTAATAATTGATCTTCTAAATAAACAGATGAAATTTTGATTACCTTGCTAAACGTACTCCTTCATTGTTTTACCATTGTCAATTTAAAAGGAGGTATATAATTTAAAAATCAGGTTCATTTATGAGTAATATTTAATTTACTTTATTAATTTGGTAAAAAATATTATCGAGATTCTTTCACACTATACTATAATAATATACAAAGGTAACCTGTCCCCAAGTATCATTCATTATGGTGCACCAACACATACAAATTTATCCCAAAGAATGTTTAACATTTTTTATTTTTTTTTAAATATTCATTATTCACTCGATCAAAACAATTATTAACAAAAGTAGTCATGCTTTACGATTGTATCGATTAGGCATTTAACTCAATGGTATGTAAGTTCTTACATTAATATTTTGAACAAACAATAATTTCTGCTGCAAAACTGAGGATACTTTAATCAGCTTTAAGAATTATAATGCCAAGCGTAAGGATAGAGGGAGAGGAGGCCTTGGGTACAACTTTTCTCTCTTGGTTAGTTTGACAAACCAAGATTTACTGTATCTTGAAAGGTGAAACTGGTAATGTAGATTATTTGTTGTTTCTTATATTACGTGATCCTTTGATATAAATTGAACGGAAAGGGATCTCTGCCCTGCTCTTCTTCAATCACTGTTGAATTTTAAAGGGTCTATACCCTGCACCTAAAATAAACAAAAATAAACTAACCTATACTATCATTTTATGATCAAAGAACTTTAGAATTTCAAACCAAAAGCATTTATTTTTACTATTGAAATGATTCAAGTATTAGATTAACCTACCTCCAGATTTTCCAGAGGCAACGTAATATAATGGAAGTAGCACGAATGAGTGCCTGTGCTCAATAAAACATAGAGTGTGACGTTAAATCTCTTGAGTTATATAAAAACACAAAATGTCCACAAACACACTTCACTACAAATCATCCAAAGAATCGTGATTATAATCTAGGAAATAAAAAAAGAAAAGAGAAGGGAGGTGGTAACTTTTTTTATTACATTCCTCCCTCCTCGTCATAACCATGACGGAAAAAATTGGTGGTCCAGGGTGGACAGAAGTTTCCTACACGAACAGAATAAAATTGCGGAAGTGCGAAAACTCGCGGTGGCTACCAGCCGGTGAATTATAGGGTTAAAGTATATATTACATTTGAACATTTGAGGAATGTTTTATAAAACAATCACTTCATCGCGAAGGACGCAACATGTTCCATTTGGCTATGGATTTATTCCAATACGACAACTCACCATCATTACTTGCATCTACCTTTTTCTCCTTCGGGGGCTTCAATGCACTTTGCACCGTTGTCGCTTTCGTACTGTTAGATTGTACTGCACTTTGTAGAGAAAGATGGGGCATACTAAGAATGGTTCCTCCTTGTTTATGACCAGTGACAGTAGAAATAGGGAGTTCTTTCGACAATTTAGGATTATTTAATCCCTCCGATTGAACATTTGTTATACGTGTTTTAGGGATGATCCAGCAAGGTCTTTGATAAATTAAAAATTTCTCCCTTTATTAGACTATTACAGCCAATTTTTCCAAGTATAACAATAATCTCACCCATTATTGGACTATTACAGCCAATAAATCCAAGTATAACGACACTCTCGCTCTTTATTGGATTATTCTATGTTTCTTTCAAACTCATACTTTTGGAGTATCTTTAGAGATCTTTATTTCCTAATCCAAGATCACCGTGGATCAAGGTAGGGGAATGTACTTTAGGCATTATCAGTAGAGTTTCTACAGTGTCTTGATTAGTATTGTTAGTAGTATAAGAGAGTAAAGGGGAATCCAAAACATCATTCGACACCTCTTTCTTTGATGAAGGTAATGGAGGAGATACCAGAGATGTATTAGGTCTCAAAGGTGTATCTGATTTTAAAAGACTTTTAGGATGGTTAGATGAGTTTTTCGATAACCACTGTGGGGCATTCTATTCCCAAGTGTTTGCCGGTACATACTGGATACTTATCGTTGTCATAATATGGTGTCTTTTGTTTTCTTTGTGAGCAATTATCTATTATATGCCCCTGTTGTTTACAGTGTATACATTTATTCTGTCGAGTATAGCAAGCTGCATACAAATGGCCCCGTTTATTGCAAAAGCTGCAAAGTGGACGAGATAGACATTTGCGGATGTCATGACCGTGTTTCTTACAGTATGTACATTTTAAATATTTGGTAGCACTAGACCGTGGCTGGTATATTTTTCTTTTTGAAGACGCTTTTGACTTTTGGTATTTTTGATTCGAAAATTGGTTAGTATTATTAGTGGGCTTGCATTTTCTTTCAACCAACAGATTCATAACTTGTGTAAGAACTCCTAAGATTTGTTGATTTTGTTGGAGTATTTGTAATAATACTAAGTGTTGATTAGTCAGTTCAGAGGTCACTTGCACATGCTTACACCCATTCATATGACATTCATTCAAAGAGGAAGGTAATTCCCATTTAGGTCGCTGAATTGGATGGGAAGGTTCTAATACTACATTAGAAGAGTGATGGAATGCCGGTGGTGGCATCAATGGACTTTGAAACTCAGAATTCATAATAAAAGAAGGATTGCATGGGACAGATAATGTAGCTGGAGACATCATTATAGAGGAGGGTGACTCTGAGGTCGGTCGTCTGGGGATGGTCATCGGTATATTAGCTGATGAACTCCAAGAGATTATAGTATCTGTCATGCTGTTAAAATTTGGTATTTGTTCCCTACGGTATTGAACGTAAGAATGGTAAACAAATGAAGATGAGGAGTGTCGGAAAACTTCAAAATAACAAGTGGAGAGAATGGTAGAGAGGCAGTCAAGGAAACTACGCTCTGCTACCATGTTAGAGGTCAAATTGGGGGGGGTGAACTCACGATGATACGTTTCAGAACATAAATAAATAAACTGGCGCTAAGCAAAAAATAATAGTTAAAAGCAAATAATGGTAGAAATATGAAATATAGAGAAATAAGAAGAATAAAGCTTAGTTTAAACATCATATACGAGCATAAGTGAAAAAAACGATCGCGTGCCCATCGAGAGGTTGAGTTTGCCATAACGCACAGTACCACGCGCTTGGTTACTAGGCCTTAAGATGTTAATGAGTTGAGAAAAATAATGGTATTCACGTTTTTTGGCTTCAACAGTTCGCACCATAGCGTTTTATTATGAAAAAAAAAATATAAACATAGATTAGATAAAAAAATTTAGTTTTAAATACAATGAGTAATAATTAATCTTTTATAAACAAGATGAAATTTTGATTACTTGCTATTATACTCCAGCTTTGTTTTACCATTGTCAATTTAAAAGGAGGTATATATTTAAATGGCAGGTTTATTTAATGAGTATATTTAATTTAAGCTTCTTGTTAATTTGTTTAAAAAATATTTATCGAGATTGTTTCACACTATACTATAATTAATTTAATTTACAAAGGTAACGCTATCCGCCAAGTTATTCATTTAATGGTGCACAACACATACATTTTATCCCAAAGAATTGTTTAAATGTTTCTAAAAGATATTAGAATTTTTTAGCTTTAAATCTTTATATAAAAAATCATTTATATAGAAACTGATACTAAATAATTCATATATGCTAAAAAAATTTATAGCAAAAAAAAACAACAATAAGTTTTATAACTCGTTCACACGACTCTTCTCGTGTTTTAAATTGTCTTTTTATCCCTCACTTTAATCACTTAAAAGTACTTTAGAAATGAGGTTTCCATCACAATTAAGTTTTTTAGCTATTTAATAGAAAAAAATTTGAACACATTAAATTTGTCTTTGTCCTGTGTTTTAGTTTTTATTCTATAAAGCACTTCATTTTCAATGTTTAATTTTTTGCACTACATACAGCTTTTTTTTCTGGTCAATGTATAATAGAAATTTGGGATTTTATATTAAGTGATCGTTTGATATAATTGAAGGCGGAAAGGGATTTTCTGCCCTGATATTCTTCCAATATGTTAGAATTTTAAGGTCTATACGCCCGCGCACTAAAATAAACAAAAATTAAACTTACCTAAAAATATGCACTTAAATGTTCAAAGACTTTAGAATTTCAAACAAAAGCATTTATTTTTACTATTAATGATTCAGTTGATTGATTAACCTACCTCCAGATTTTCCAGAGGCAACGTAATATAATGGAAGTAGCACAAATGAGTGCCTGTGCTCAATAAAACATAGAGTGTGACGTTAAATCTCTTGAGTTATGTAAAACAGAATGTCCAAAAACACTTCACTGCAAAATCTCAAAGAATCGTGATTATATCTAGGAAATAAAAAAAGAAAAGAGGAAGGGAGGTGGTTCCTCTACCTTTTATATAATGAAACTAGATTTATTATTTAATCTAAAAGTTTTCCTGTTCATAATTTTTCACCCAGAAGTAAGTAGTTCAGCATAGTATCGGTCATATTAAACTTTAGAGATATTAAAAGCAAAGAACTAAACTAATCTGATTCGAACTGGACACCAACGGAGACACTAACGGAGAAACGAAACCAAAAGAAAATTTTATAAAAAGAAAAAGAAAGAAAGGCAGCAGACACGTAATAGGCAGCTTCTCATGAAAGAGAACTACGCTCTGCTACCATAAATGTAATAAATTTTGATTGAGGGGAATGTGTAAGAAGTGTTGAGAATCCGTGAGATAAATTATAAATTATATAACTAAAATTTATAATAATAGTAAAGAAAAAAAATTGTCCTAAATGAATAGAATTCATAAAAAACTTACAGTCTTGATTAAGGAAATCTTTAGAACAGTTTAAGAAGGCCTTTTCAGATGGCCGTACCTTTGTACCATACAAAACTTCCCTGAGAGCTGCAAAAATTTATCTTCTACTGCCAAACTGTTTTATCTCCGATGGTGATAGTAAAGAAATATGAAAAAGATGAATAAGAATTAATAATAGGTCGATGGCAAGAACATGTATAGTCTTTTACTGGAACAAAATTCTTCACTTGACATAGTGTGTTGATTTTTTAACCTTTTTTGGACTTACATACCTGAAGGTCTCAAAATAATTAAATAAAGAGAATATTTATAATGAAACATATGAAATAATTATATAATTTTTATATAGACTTAGCCTCTCCTTAAATATTTTACAAAAAAAAAGGGATTTAGGGAGGTATTTTATCTTTAGATGGTAAATAGTACAATTTATCAAAACTATTCAAAAAAATAATATGAGATATTTTCTTTTTAATAAGAGAAAACAAGATAATAAAATTTTATGTTTATTTTATGTGTAGTTGATATTTACTTTTATTTCATTAATGTTTTTAGACTCTGATTCCGAAATTCCGAATTGAATATTTCGTTCGCGCGCTCGAAAAAAAACTTGTAATGCACTACTCATAAACCACGTTGGTTTTTGAATTTTTAACCCGCACGAGAACTCCTACTCCGACTTCTCCTCAGCACGACTCAAAGTCTGATATAGTATTAATTTGAAATTTTGTACAATACTCCACTTTGACTTCTCATTCAAATGACTCCAAATCTGATATAGTATTTGAATTTGAACTTTTGTACAATACTCCACTTTGACTTCTCATTCAAATGACTCCAAATCTGCTATAGTATTTGAATTTGAACTTTGTACAATACTCCACTTTGACTTCTCATTCAAATGACTCCAAATCTGATATCTTTTATTGTATTAAAAGAACCTGTACACATCAGTATACAGCAATAATATGTTATTAGTTACAATATATTATTATTATATAATGATATTTAATTTATTTAATCAATTTGTATCAAAGGGGGGGTTTTTGGTTACCTTTAGCAAAAATTTAATTATAAACAAAAAAAAATATATAAATAGGGAAATCATGAGGGATCATATAATACACAAATAAGTAAAAAATCAATACTAATTGTAAAGTGGGAATTGTTAATAAAAAAATAAATAACGTGATAATGACAAATAAAGAGGGATTTATAATAATCTAAAAAAATGTAATTCTCTTAAGAAAGACTATAAAAACACTTTACAAGTATAAAGTTAACTTTGTTTGGTATTGTTCCTAAACATATAAGGATCTGGGGAATGCCACTTATAAAGGTATTCATTTACTTTTAAACAATGAGAATAATTTCAATACGGTTACACTCCACAATTACTAACATTTGATTGTTTATAGGCTTATTTACAGTTAACCACTATGCAATCAGTGAACTTATTGTATTTCAAGCTTATTTTTAAGTTTATTATAAACAATTAATATTATAAGTTTTCACACACTAAATTCGTTTTGGTTAATAACTTTCAGCCTAATTTGGTGAAGTTATTTTCTTTCAGTCGAAAATAAATTTTACTAATGGTTGGAGACAAATGACTAGTTCCAAACTCTCCAAGAGAAAAGAACGCCTGCTCACAGATCCTAACCTGCACTGGTATTGAAACCAAACCCGGAAACGGAACCTGGGAAAGTGAAAACGGGTGTTACCTATCAGTGACCAAGAAGATTCAGTAAATCATTATAATGTATTTTACTTATTAGAGATCAATGAAAACTCAACATAAAATCATAAACTAGCTTACCCCTGTTGAAACAGAGGTTTTCTTTGGGTTGATGAGGTGAAATTTGAATAGTGAGCTGAGCACTAAGGTAGCTTGGACATCAATCGTTGACACCAACTAAGAGGAAACAATGCTCTGGATGATTGATCCTACATGGTAAAAAAAGAAAAACATCTATACTCACTAACAAATTCGCCATGACAGCCTCATACCATAAACATCATTAGTATTTTATATCATTCTAATGCTTTAAGTATATTATTTTATTTACCTAGATGGCAGATATTAATCCACATAAATTCCAGTATAATATAACACTTAATGTTGGTTGTTCAAGATGATGAGCTGTAGAAAGAAAAGAAAGAATATTACACTCCTCCCCACCCGTTATAATATGACGGAAGGAAGAGCGAAGAATCTATCAACCAACCAACCAATCTACACTAAAAGAGTATAGGAAGACGGTCAACAAAGCTCAAGCGGGAATAATTGCGCGGTGGCTCACTGCCGGTCATCGTGCGCGCGGGTCTCAGAATTGAACAAGCTAGTTTTAATCTGTGTCATCTATCTTCCTACGTACATGGGAATTTTTCGATTCACACTTAGATTCGCTTTGGAACAAATAGGGATATCAAACAATATACACAATAATTTTATTATACACTTAATTTTTATTATGAATTATTTCATTACAGATTTTCTAGTTTTACTGCTTTACAAATTAATTAACAAATCATTTTCACATTCATTTTCTAATATATTTAGTTCATTTTCTAATATATTTATACTTTATTATTTTCCATCCTGTTGGGCCGTCCTTCTCATTTCTTAAGAAAATGCGGCGGCCTTTGGTATAAATCCATGGGGTACATGCAAGCAGGTCCCTTCCCTGCGGTGCTCTGGCAATCTGGTGCGAGAAGCAATATTCAGTGCTTCTATCAAACCGCACATGCCTACTACTGCGATCTTTCTTCACCAGTCTGGACGCTTTTTTTGCCTCGCTGCACTTGTCATTTCTCTCTACTGTTTTACTTGAGGTGCCATTGTACATTTCTTCTTTACAGTGAACTATTCTGGAAAGACATTTTCTGTGGAAGTTTAACATTTCCATGGAATTTAGATCACGCCCTCCCTAACGAGTTTCCTCCTGGTTCAGTTCCGCTGGTCTTTCCTTGTCAATTTCCAATGGTTTTTCATTCCTTCTGCTGTTCGTTTACTTGGAGAATTTAACCAATTTGCAGATACTTTTCTGGAGGTCTTCACATGACAGTCTTTGTGCACTGTCTTAAATATGTGAAATCATCTGGTTCCTTTGGTCCTAGTTATATAAGAGGCGTAATTGGAGATGCAGGAAAATGTGAAATTTATAGAGGAATTAAAAAATATGATAAAATAGAGAAGTCTCAGAAAGAGTACAAGGTGAATTCGAAAAGTGAGCTTCCTTGGAAAGGTTTTTCTTGAAACAACCTGCAGGTGTAAGTGGGGAAAGCATGGCAAAAAAGGCAAAAGCCAGTTAAGAAAATTAAGTTAAGCTCAAGTCGTCTGATATCCAATATAAATATATAGCTATATACTTTATAAAACTAGTTTGTTTCTTTACATTCTCTTTTATTATGTTTTTATACAAAATTATTTATTACTTGCTGATTCAACAGAAGACTTTTCTCAATGCTACATAACACCACTCTGGAAAGTTCTCTGACTTCCTCGGAGTCTGGAAATCCCAAGAAATCATCCTCCTCATCATCCAAATCATCTTCGAAATCCATATCGTATATGTTAGATGTTGTTGGTGGTGCTGCGGCCATTGAAGAATCCTCTGAAAACTCTTCTAGATGTTCGTCTTCTGGAACTTCGTTCGTATTTAGTTGGTTTGTTAATAATTTATTAAATAAAGGATTTTCTCTTACATATTTAGGGGGAATATACCATTTTTTTAATTGCCTGTGATGCACTCTATAAACTCTTTCAGATTCCAATGATTTAACTATATAAGTTACCTCATTTGGATTAACTTTGACTATTTGTAAGGGTCCCTGATATCGATCTTTAAACTTATTTATAGTTAAGTCGCCTGGAAGTTGTATTTTCAGCGCCACTAGTTGGTCCAATTGGAAAGGAGTAAAACTCTCATGTCCTTCCTTCCAATGGGTATTAAACCCCGTCCAAGGAAGTCGGGGTTGATTATTATGCGCTTCCTGATACAATATCTCAGAGGGAGTTTTAGATGTTGCAGAGTGTACTAGGTGATTGTAGGTTAGTACAACTTGTGGTAATTGTACATCCCACAGACTAGGATTTTTCAAGGACAGCCGTAAATATTGCAGTAAGGTACGGTTTACCCTCTCCGTAATCCCATTTGAAGATGGGATTATGATGGAGTTTGTACTAAATATGTCTGATATTTTTGTTGTAGTAACTCCTTCAAATTCAGGAGCGCTTATTAAACTCCTTGCCTTATCCCGTTAGCAATCGTGGGGGTGAAGGGATTTTATTGGCAAATATAGGTAAAATCTTTGTAAGGGCTGTTTCGTTACCAGGTGGTATGTTTTTTTGAGGGCGTATTGGAAACTGAGCGCATATCCATTTACTAGATTAAAAATGATCGTAAAACTAAGGCATACGTATTTACATTATAGCGCTGATTTAGGTATTGTAACATAGTCTAATACGGGCGACGCGAAATTCAAAGGGGTATCTGTTATGTATCTTAAGAGTTGGTGGATGCGTGATATAGCATTGGAAATTTTAAGCTAGTTTTGGCTTATTGGTTATAACAGGTACTATGGGATATGTGCGTTACAGATATCTTCAATTTCGGATGCGCATTAATAATTTTTTCCAACAGGCTATAGAGTTTTACTTTGTCGCAATATGGCAATTCATAATGATTTATACTGCATACTTGTACGGCAATGAAAACGATTAACCACATAATGTAGTTCGGATCTTTTGCGATTTCGATGGAGGAATCTGTTATCACTATATGATAAGGAAGTTTTTAGCACAATTTAAAGCAGGCTTAGTGGACCTGAAAAGCTTGACGTCTTCAGTAAAAGCACCTTTTAGTTCTTTTTAATATGGTGCATGTGCTGACTATTGGCTATATGTTCATTAATACTTCCTACTGAGTCTTTGTGAATGTTGTGATTCAGGGTATATTTTTATAAATATAATTTTGTTACAGGTTTTCTTCTTCTTCATAAGAAGACGTCCTCGAACAGAGTCCAACCAGTTTTCCAGTGGCTGATCATTCTGGTCTGAGTACATTATGATCTTCGTTAGTTAATTTGTACTCTATTTTCATAAAAGTTTATTTGATGTTTAGCTTCTTTCTTCGGCAAGTATTCGAGGTATTAATTCTTACTTTCTGGAGCTAAGGACTGCGAGTTCTCAGGGACTATAGATTGTAATGAATGCCAACTTGATGCAAAACAGATGGCACACTTCTTTATGAGTTGGATCTCCAAAATGTAAAGGATGTGTTTTACTGTAATATACCAAAACCCGGAACTTATAAAGGTGAGTAAAGGCGTCTATGCTATGGACAAAGGGCAATTGACCAGCATACCTGGTTAGTTGTAGTTGTTTCAGTACTTGATTTGCTTCTTTGGTTCTGCCAGTTGGTAGATGATATTTACTTCTGTTATTTACCAATTCATCAACAACTGCCGCTCTTATTTGGAGATGAGAAGTGGGTTTATTATATAAAAACCACGAGAAACACTGAAACAACGAATCTCCACCACCCAACATTGTAACCATAGTAAATCCCTCAGGCGGATCGTTAGAGATTATTTCATGTTCTGGTTCGTTGGGAATTTCAAATGGAGTTCTAGACAGGGTGTCTGCGACGTTATCAATGTTCCACGTCCCCATGTTTATATTTTAATTAATAATAACATCCTTACCCCTCTTACCCTTATCTACACTTAATCCCCGAATCTGTTCTTCTCCGGGGCTTCTCTCTTCTTTATTATATATACATTATACTACCTGAGGGAAGTTTATTTCCTTAATTTTTACCTATTAAATTAGTTTTAGGTAGTTTAGATTTTTTGTTTTAAAATTAAAAAATATAAATATTATATTATTATTATACTCAGTGAGGTAGTAGGAGTAATGAGGTAGTGAACACATCTTATAATATAAATAATTATTGTTATATATTATATTATATGAATATTATAATAAATATATTAAATATATTTATAATAGATTATTATTTAACATTTTAGAATAAGGTTCACTCCACATTTATTAGTGTGACTGTTGGGTATCATATAGTGTATTTGACCAAGCCTAATTGTCAGCTAGTTAACAGTTCAATATGAATATGTTAATTTTTCTGTTGTTGCTCTTCAAGATGATAACCACCATTCACATGGGCAGAGCCCTATTCAGGTTGGGTGTTTGCTCACCAAAGTTTCAATTCGCATAGGCATTAAATTACGCAGTGATGAGAACTAGACGCTCAGGCTTTTAAAGTGTAAGTTGAGATTATAAATTCAGCAAGGGTGGTGAACATCAAGAATGATGTGAAAGAGAAGTTCCACAGAACAAGAATATATAAGGTGTTCATAGGAAAAGAATAGGAAAGCAACTCGACATGCGAACTTTTAAGGTCCATGGATGTTACCAAAGTATCCACACCAAATACTACGTGTGTGCAAAGGATCACAGCTAACTCCCATTGTGCTTTATCAGAGCGGTTATACGTCTTAAAAGGTTAGGTTGGTACCTAAACGTGTTAGGTATAATTCCCTTCGAGTACCTCCTGCACGCTTGTTTTAGGTGTATCCTTTAATAGATTAAAGATATGATAAAGTAAACACCCAACATGGCGCCGCAACAGATAGAGGGTAGTCAAATGAATACTGGAAATTAAGTTTAACAGGATACAGATATTTAATAACCTTTTGGCTTTTGACAAATCGACCCAAGTCCCAAAAGTGCCGGGTTGAACATCAGACCCCAAAAGATATGAGAAACAGTACTCCATAACAAGGCGGTATATATAGAGACGCCTTCAGTTGAGTACAGGAAATCAATAAAACTTGAGGCACCAAAACGCAGCATTCAGATGCAAGTCTCCCAGTCTAAGCAGATTCAGGGATTTACTGTTGATTCACTAAATATTAACATTCGTTCTTAAATGTCAAATTTCCTCATAAGTACAGTTTATTTGGTTTTATTGTTTTATAAGGCCAAGGATGTTTATAATAATTGTTAACGGAGACTAATATAGAGACCAGTCTGAAAGATATAGGAATAGTTTAAGAAGTGATATATGTTTTTAGAGGAGATTTTGTAGATAGTTTGAAGTTTAAGAATAATTGAATTTTACAACAAGGTTTGTTATGACAGGGGATCCACCAATTCTCGTGAAATATCATTCCAGATAACAAGCGATAAAATAGAAGTTCGGGGAAAGATTTAGACGAGAATGTCATTTCAATAGTAAAGTAAAAGAAGGAGTATCAATAATTGAAATGTAGTTTGAAGAGGTGTAATGAGGAGTCGAGTCAATCAGGCATTTGTTATAGTGTAGAGTTAGATGAATGCAGGTGAGGAAGATCAAACTTAATGCAACCCACAGATTAAAGAAAAAGGTAGGAAGATTAAAGCCGACGTCTACCCACTAAGCCTCTTGTTGGGAAATAACTACTTTCTAACTATATAAGTGATATAGTGAAAAAAAGAAGATAAGTCGCTATACAACAATTCAAAAACCACATTCGAATATTTGAGCGACATGTGAAAGGAAAAGCTTAGATTTCATTAATGTAAGCAAATAGATGAAAGGAGTGGAATACCCATAAGGAAGGGGAGCTTTGTGAGTGAATGCAATGTGTACTGTTCGAAGGCCATACACTCGAAGTCAAATTTTGCTTTAGTGGATATTGCTTGAAGCGCCCTAAACCATCGACAAGTCTCCCCGTAGGTTCCTAAAGGAGCGGAATAATACAACATAAATTACTCGTATAAATAGGAAAGTATATTCGCTTCCAGTATGAACTTTGAATCAGCCTCGAAAGCCTGTACTGGTGATCGGAAAAGAGAGGAATGAAGATTCTCAAAGGATGGCCTAAGAAATATAACGTGAGAGTTAAGAGTGTTTCTAAAAAGATATCTTTATGATTAGATATACTCTCAAAGTTAGAGAGCTATATTATTAGTGAGGCGTATAATTAGAAGGAATACAGAGCGTAGCTTTCCTTTTTTAAATAATACTACTTACATTATGTACAGCTTTACTGTATCCAAATAAATATTAATAATGTGCATACTTGGTTATTGTTTTTCACTATCAGATAAATACTGCTACTATAGACACTTGTATTATGTTTTAACTATCAGAATTAATAAGAACCGTAAGGGGCAGGTGAGTTCAGCATACGTTAAGCATCATATACCCTCAAAACTTCTGAGGAGGAATATGCCATCCGGTAGTATAACCATCACCCCCTTCTCTAAATGTTCACATTAGATACTTAAGTTATTGCACAATACTAATGATTTAAAATCTAATATAATGTTTAATTCACATGGTAAAGACTTAATATAGAGTACACCTTGGTAGAGGAGAAGGTAGAGAAGGGAGAAATAGGAGGAGGTAATAAGCCTATGAATATTCGTATCCTAATATAGGTTTGAGTTAAGGGGAATTAATAGGAGTCCGAAAGATGATATTTGAGCCTTCAAAGTTTGGAGAGATATTAGCACAACAGATGCCATGTCATGATCGAATAAAATGGTAGAAGTGGAAGGTACCTTGCTTATAGAACCTTTTATAAGATTGTTTAGAAAGATGTTTTTGGCAAGAACCCGGCCACCAGAAAACGATTATGTTAGTAGGAGGGATTCCAAAGAGAGAGCTCCTGTTAGGGCGCGGACTCTTCGTTGTGATGGAAAAGCCCGCTATTTGTCTTACGATCGAAGAGTTATTTCCCTTTGCTATACGATTCTAGCTGTATAATTGTGAAAAATTAGCGAGAGTGATAGGTAGAACGAGAATAATTTTTCCACTCCCGATATACGCGCTGTCTCTAGCCTTAGAATGAATGGCCAGAGAAACAAGCACGATTCGAAACCATGTTTAGGTAATTTATTAGAGGAGAGTAAAAGATTTAGTCTCGAAAGATTAAGGAATTAAGAATCCATAGCTCAATTCCCGTGTCAATCAGATTTAACAGCTCTCCACTACTCTTATTAATAAGGTGAGCCCGTAAGAAAGCCACTAATAGCATACGTCATCAGTAGATCAAAGCTAAGTTTACATTCCAGATATAGTTAGCGTTAGAAAATCGATACTCTGCAAGCCCTCCCAAATCAGGTACTATTATTTTAATACCTCGTATCTCATTTATAATAGTGCTCATAGAAAATAAAATAAGTACGCAATTTATAGTAGGTGTACTTATCATGGTAAATATAGTCTGTTATGTGAAGTTAGAGAAAGTATTGATAATTAGAGATATATTTAGGTTGTGGTCATGTTTATATTTTTAACCTAATAGAATTAATTTATAATATACAGTATATATAATTAAAATATATATTATTTAATATAAGGAAGCGATAATGGTTGATATTTAATATTAGATAGAGAAGGACTATGTGGTGATCATGAAGTCAAGTGTGTTTTCTCATATGAATCTGGTTGGAATTAAAGAGATAGTTTGTTATGAAAGCACTTTCAAAACTTCTTCACACCACCTCAATAAAATGAGCAATAATAAGGTTCATAACATAGGGAATAGTTAGAATGTAGTAGTGATCCCACAGGGGTTCAGAAAGCATGGGTTATATTTAGTACTTAAATTGTATCTCCTCATAATATAAGTGATTATAGGACCTCAATGGACTTTAAAATGCAATGAGTTTTCATAAGTTTGCAAGTGATTGATACCAAATGTTGTGCCACCTCAGTTTAGTGGTAAAATAGTGATAAGGAATAGTATAATAAGATTCATAAATTAAATGTATCTTGAGTTAGAAACTTCTTGGGTGGGCAGAATTTTATTTTGGCAAATGAATTTTTTTATAGTTAAAAATTTTTTGTAAAAGAGAATTTCTTTTCTACCCTATACCCGCGTTTTTCCTCAAAATAGAAAGTTTTTATAACTCTGAAACCGCCATAGATGTAATGGGGTGATTAGCCTTGAATCTGGGAATATAAGAATATCAGAAGACTCCATACGCGCTGTAATTCATCAAGCCAGAGATTAATTTTGGAAAGTAGTGTGAAATCAGTGTTATTGGAAAGCAAATTAATAAGAAGCTAATAAGATGACTGAGGCTTATATTACTCCCAATAATCGTCTATGTTTTGCCTTTACAGAAGAGCGAAAGAAAGTATGTATATGTAAGCTTTAAACTGTATAATAGCTATGTTTAGGCCGAGAGGTAAGAGTGATATATGCGACAAGTTTGGGGCCCGGCTTATCTTTAAGAGAAAGATCTTTAATAAGATATAGCTTGAGAAGAGTGCACAAAGAGATTTGTTTTAGAAAGCAAACAAGGAAAATGATTTCTGGTCTTGATTCCCGGTTCAACAGTGAGCTTATATGCAGAGAGAGGCAACTGAAGGATGTTTTCGTTTAGGGAGATGTAATTTTCAGTAGTAATTATCCAGGAGCGATTTTCTCAGAACGGGAACATGATTACAATTTTCTACAAAATTTTTTTTATAACATATTTCTATATATTGATAATACGGAGACCAAGTAGGAATTTCAGTTCATTGGTTAGAAGCACGGAGACGGATATTAGACCAGGGCCCTGTGCTAATACACCAAAAGGGAAATTAAGAAGAAGGAGAGGATAGGCATTTGCCATGCTTTGATGATAGAAAAGCATTCTTTCAAGACAAAGAAGAGGGAGTGTGTGTATTTAAAATTTTGGGAGGGATGGGGTATTGCCACAGAGGGGTGTTAGTTTATATGTATATTATTTTTATATATTTATATTTATATTGATTAAAACACTAATATATAATAGGTAAAATTTACCTAGGCTGTATTATATTATATATTTATTATATTAAATATTATTATATTAACACTATTATACTATTTAAATATTATTAACCATTATTATATGAGTAATATATATATATATATATATATAAAAATATATATATATATAATGTCGGAAATAGCCCGGAACCGGGCAGACGTGTAGCGATCCGACCTGCCTTGGGAAAGTGGTTTTTATTGCCATGCTGCTCCTCGCCGAGGACTGATGTATATATATATAGGTAGTAGGTAGCAATTATATATATTTAGGTAGATTATTATCCCTATATATAGGTGAGGTAATAGGTGAGGTATAGGTATATATATAATAATAGGTATAAAGTATGTGAAAAAAAAGAATATTTAATATTGTAAAAACTTAAATAATAATATATATCTATATATATATAACTTGGATTCCTCGGTATTTTAATCTCTTTTAATTCGAATAAATTACAAATAATATAATAATTAAATAAGTTTTGAAATGATAATAATAATAAAGTTTTACTTTAATTGAAATTTGTAAATCTGATGAAAATTAAGAAAATATTAAACAAATGACATTAATTTTTTCTACTATCCCTATTTTATATTAATTTAAAAAGGAAAAAAAAATCTAGGAAAAAAAAATGAAAAAAATTCTCAGGTGTGGTTTATCAAAATAATATTGTTATTTATTTAACAACCTATTAACATCCACAGCTAGCTACAATTCTCATGTGTATTAATAAGCTCTAATCCATTCCTTCGCCTTCAAAGCCTTCTACCTCTTAAGACCCTTTTAGAGCCAGAGTTGTCTCATAATCTGGGGTAACGCGTACCCCCAGGGTACGGGAAAGGGATTTGAGGGCGGGTAGTAAGGCAGTAGAAATATACAATCAAAGTACTCCGCCAATCATATTATTAAGTATAAACGAGTTATATATATATATATATATATATATATATATATATATATATAATATATATATATATATATATATATATATATATATGTAATTATATATATATATATATATATATATATATATATATATATATTATATATATATGACTATATATATTTAATTGGCGGCTCCATCAAAAAAGAGGACGACAGAATGATGAGAGTTCATCAAATACGGGTTCACTCTCAATTGAAAAGGCAGTTCAATACATCCACTAGTGTGTTGTCTGCGTGTATTACGTGCTTAAAGAAGATCGTTAGTCTGAATGCGCTGTCGTATGGAAACGGCAATAGAAACTTTCTAAAGCGTCATCATACATGGGTGTCATACAAACTTTAAAAGGATAATAGATTGCTCAAGCTTCTTTTTAATACGATATGATTTAATACGGTGTTGGTGTGAAACATTCTCGTCGCTTCTGTGTATTATAAATTATTCTATCCGGTCCAGTCGTCATTATATTTTTGTTGTCGAAAATCACCAAGACCCGAGATCGTCGTTTAATGAAAAGGTTCTTCTTGCATCACTACCTGAGAAGTAGCACTCATACAGATCGCAAAGGCAAAAAACGTGCAATACGATGCTGAAAACCCTGATTTCTGACAGTAGTTGCAAGATATTGAAAGATGCCACTGATAGAAAGTGGAGGCTGCTGAGTGCAAATAAACCTAAGATTAATATGCCTTAATTCGTGATCTCCAGATATTCTCTTTTTCACGGCGGGAGAGTATCCATTACAGTGAAATAGGCAGAAAGACGTCCAAAACCAGCCAACACCTACCCCTGTTACGATATTGGTAATCTAATTAAAACTGGCAATCAACCCAAACGGGGATGTGGTCCTCCAATCAACTTCTATGGTACTACAGACATTAGAACTTATGCACAGTGCTTGTTTACGACAAACCGGTATAATTACTATGCATTGTTCCAATTTCAATCTTATGGTACTATTTGCTATTGTTCCTCATTCCGGCAAGTATAGCTGGCCCGGAAACTCGAACTACTGGAGACCCTAGAAACTTTATTTCTAGCGCAGGGACGAGTTCAACACATTTTCTTTTGATCACTCGTCCAGGCCCATTCTTTATCGGGGTTCGGAGGAGAAGATGTGCAAGGCATTCACAACTGACAGGTATGCACACGACAATGCGTTGACATAACGTTCCGGATATTTTATATGAGCTAATCACCCGCTAAAAGGACGTGTAACTCCTGATTCCCACTGATATATTGGTTTTACACTGTAGTGATCATCGAATACAATATTTGGCATCTCAGGTTATCATTACACTTTGTAACTAACCTTCCAAGCAGATGAATAATTGCATCTCTTTAAACGTTCTCACTTTGAAAGTTTGCTATATTGAAAGGCTGTAAAACTAGTCGCCTTTACGTATAAATTAATGTGTCAATGATTTCTTAGAGACGGGCTGAGACACTGAAGTTTTTGCCCTCTCTCACCACAAGAAACGTTGGAACGATGGCTTTTTTCGTTCCGAGGAAATGGAACTTTTAGAGTTCAAAATCTGGAGAAAGAATGGTAACCTCGTGATCCATTCTTATTCAAGAGGAATTGCTGAGGACGCAATCACAAAAGTTATTTTCCAAGTAGTAAAATAATCTTATAAATCTAAAAAAACATATAAAATCCCGGTAACCTTAAAAACTGCAATAATCTTCACTGACATAATTCTTCATTCAGAAAATACATAATATAATTTTTTTTCGCCAATTTTTTTGTCAGCTGATAAGGCAAAGAGGTCCATCAACATTGATTTTGATTTTTAATATCGCATACATACACCTCGCTGAAAATCATTTTTACTAGAGAACTTGGAAGTTGTGGGGGAAGAAGAATGTGGAGAAATCAAAGGAAAGATTTTCACAATATTCCAAAAACACAGTTAACTTTTTGTGTGGAAAAGGCAATATTCTTTCTGGTTTATATTCTTTTCCATTCAAATTTCACTTAATGCGTTCTCTTTTTTGGTAATGGCAAATTAGAAGTCTTAAATTGCCAGAGAATTAGAACAGAAACAGGAGCACCACCATATTCCTACCGTGTAAATACTTTCAACGTAGATGTACAATCACTTCCTACAGACGTTGAGGAGGAATTTGTAGACTTCTTAAATGACTCATTACTCTATAAAGCATTCTTATTGCACCTCCAGCATGGTATACACTTACCTAAATTCTGTGGTCACTAGTGAGGTCTCAAAAAAAAGCAGTCGTTAATCACTCATTTTGCTCAAGGGTACCATTATGGTTATTCTCTATAAACTTCCTCTACTCCGCCTCCGGTCACATTCATATTCGTGTTAGTGAGCAAAGAGATTTTCCGTGCTTTGTTGTCTTGTCATTTTTTAAAAACAGTAGTTAGAACAAATCAAATATGAAGTTGGAGAAAACTGAATTTACGGATTGTATCCACTGTCATTGAATATACCTAAGCCCAAGAAATTGAAAGATCATTTAGCAAACATCGAATATTGCTCTAAGCTACACCACGCTTGCCCGACCTACATTTTATTTCTTCAGGTAATATATTGCCGTAAATATATATTATGTTCATTACGATACCTTATTCATTATCTATTATTATTCATCCACACTAATATATATATATAAATAAATCAAATATAACTTTTGTGTATGTAGAAATAATAAAGTGAGTGATGAGATAATGATATATAGGCCTCACTTAGTAGTATACTTATATAGTTGATGGATTTACTCCAGGTAAAATAATGCTGCGGAAGTAGAGTAATAATAATAAATTAGGTATAATTATAAATTTATAAACCATATTATCCTATCATATATATATATATCATTATATATATACTAATAATATAATAATAAGTGAGGCTATCTAAATAAATAATAGTAGGGGATTATTTATCACATAATAATATAAAATATATATATATTTATATTATATTTATATACTCAAATATATAATATATAATCAATACCGTATAATAAATAAAATAATATAAATATATAATACCCCAATTACTAATTACTGATATATCAAATATTATGTAGTTATTTATTATATTATATACTATATTTATATTATAATATATATATATATAATATATATATATTATTATATTATATATTTACCATTGAGGTGAATATCATATGGAGTTCATAATAATATATAATAATAATATATTAAGTATTTAATATTATATATATAAATAATATTTATTTATTTTATCAAGTTTTATATACCTACTCCTGGTTTATATAATAAAGTAGGTTATAGTTCATAATATAATTCACATATAAATACTTTTTTATCCTCAGTATAAATTAAATATATATTATATACCTGTGTTACCCATAAAATAATAAAATAATGAGGAAAAAAAAAGTCATAATATTATATATATCTTTATGTATTATTTATTATATTATTTATTATTATTTATTGACTGTATATATATATATACATTAAATATGAGATTATATATATTATGCGTTACTAATAGGCTGTTATTAGTACTTTAAAATATATTAAATATTAAAATTACTACTACGGTAGTGGTGAGGGTCACCATATATATAAAGTAAACAAAAAATGAGTAAAAATTTCAGGGGTTACGAGGTTTATGATTGATCTGATACTGGCCCTTTAAGGGAGTTAACAGTCTGCGAATTAATACTGTTTTGCGATATCTCATCTGCCTTCCGGTAGAGGATTGCGGTAGAGACTCCTCCGAGGAGGTTTTTCTCTACTCTTCTGTAACTCATTTGAGCGACACTCATATGATGTTGATTTCAGCTTCCTTTGTGCCTTGATTTAAGGAGGTGTATGAACGAAAATTGTATTCTCTCTTCTCATTTATTATTCTCTCTCTAGATTCTTGCTACTTTTAAGTGGTTACACACCTTCTTGGCAAATATCTGCATCGCTTTTCATCCATGAAAAATAACCCTAATGTCTCACTTAATGCTGATTCTCCTCTATATTATTGGACTAAGGATTATCAGTTTATAAATTCAATACTATATTTTTAGGTTACTTAATTTCTGGACAAGGAGTAACAGTATTGTTACCTTTCAGATTTAATTTACAGAAGAATTCTTCAATCTCTTCATTTTTTTACCATTACTACCCTTATTTACACATTAAAATTTACTCTCTCTGCCGCAGGGAAGGGGGCCCATAGAAACGCAATTGTACTGTGGGCTGCATTTTACATCCTACCAATCTTGTGACTTTGCGAAGCCAATCTCTCTTGGTGAATCTGTTATTTTTGTTGTCTAAAGAATGAACGCAGGTGAAGTTTCTCTCCTGAAAAGCCCAGTGGTGGTACGCGATACCCCGAGGGGAGCAGCGAATAGTCAATACTTTGGCGTACGTTCAAAGAAAGTTTCAGGTTCACTACTCGGATTCACTTTGCCGAGTAAACAGTTGTTTTTATGTAATTTCCGATCTTGGTCCTACTCACGTAGATGAGCGATGTGATCTCCCATTGGTTTCAGTATCGAACCGCAGGCACCTTTGTTTGCGCTCCTTGCAAAATGGCGTGGTATAGGTCGTGTATCATAGTAGATATTATATAATAATATAATTATTATTTTTTAATTATGTATTATATTATTAATTATTATATATTTATTTACTTACCTTATTTTTCTTTATATTGTAGCTATTAAATATTATTAGTTATATTAATGAGGTATGATATTCACCTCATCCTCCACCTCCATAATATTATATATTATATACCTATCCATGTAATATTTATAATATACTTATTTATCCAAATAAATATTAAATACTTTCTATAATTCCATTATATATAATATATACATTAAATATATACCTATTATATATATATTATACTATGGTATATTAAATATGTTAAAATAGAAGAATTAATATGGGATGAGACAAAATAATTTGACTCGTTTAATATTTATTGTTGTTTCTTAGGTGGTTAGGCGTTATCAAAGAATAAACATATTTGGGAGTGTTTATTGCACTGTTACGCTATTAAAGTTTATCTTAATCTCATAAAATAAATTTCTCTTTATATCCGACTCTGGTTCAACACAAAAGAATATATTTGTTCCCTATGTTAACTTATATTTACTGTTCTACTGTAACTCCAACTTAGTCCCAATGGGTGGCGACGGCTTATCAACCTGATAATTGGTTCCCCACTGTGGTGAATTTGGGTGGGGCCTATTCCCCATTCCTCTTTGTGAATAAGCAGCGGGGGGAAAGTGAGTAGAACTTGCGCGCACAAATGCATGTCACTTCAGAATGATGTTTACCACTATGAAAGATCACTCGAGAGATGCTGCTGGATTAGCCCTTTACATCTTCCTTTTGTAAAGTACCTTTCTTAGCAGCAATGCCAGATGTTAAATGTAATAGTACCATGTGATGCCATTTCGTAGTAATTTGATCCCTGCTCCTTTATTGTCAGTATTTGACCATGATGAAATTGGTTCAAGAAAAAAGAATATGTAATTTCAGTATTCTTAAACCACTCAATTCCTTGATCTATCCAGGGCGACACAGCCTTCATTACAGCACAACTGACCTTCAAAAATCCACAACTAGAAATTTCTTTCTATACTTATACATTTTTGGAATACTTACGACATTTCGCCCTTAAGCGAGAAAATTATCACGTTAGTTCAACTAAGTTAATATATAGCTTCGGAAAGGAAAACTATTTGTGATTTTGAAAGCCTTCAAGGATTACCTCCATTTATTATGTGATCCAATAAAACCGAAGATTGGTGAGTTGGGGTGGATGTTGGAAGATCGTTTCTCCTTATGAATGATAGCAAGTTTGACATAGTCGTACTATTATAGTTGGCGTTACATAATCGAGCAGTTTGTTTTTATTGAATAAAAAGTATTTCTTTTGGCCTTTCATTTTTCTTTATTCCGGAAGATCATCTCAACATAATCTTTGATGATTTCTTCCAATGTCTTACAAACCACCAAGAACTGCCTGGTGTTACTTAACATGTAGACGACTACTTTTTACTTTTTAAATCCAGACTCGAAAGTTACACTCCCTCCATTGAAGCACGAGAGAGAGAGAGAGAAGAGAGGACCGAATGCGATGGAGGATGATGGAGGGGAGGCGAGAAGAAGATGACGTTATGTATGAGTATGAGTATTTTGGTGAGTGATGGGTGAGACCCGTGAGAGAGAGAGAGAGAGGAGAGTTCGATTTTATGCCTTGGTTTTCCATCAAAACTATTATGCACGTACTTTCACGGTGTCTCTAGTCCTCTTTACCCATAATATACCCTGGGAATAGAGCTTAACGTATAGTGCCACAACTATTCTTTACTTGGTAAAAAATTCGAAAACACACTTCCTTTTCTACCCAACATTTCCCCACTACCCCACTTTGACCCACGTGACCCCACGTTTATTTATCTCGCCTCGACTGCGATACAGGCTGTGTCCAAAAACGCCGTTCATTTGGTTTACGTAGCTATTCTATTGTACCATAATAAGTGGCTCAAACGGATACTCGTGGGGAGTAGTTTAATTTTTAACATTTTCGTTAAAACTCCACATTGACCTTTCTCGTTCCGTTCAGAGATCTTATTAATATAGGGTGTTGGCAAACTGAAAACTGGTAAAAAAATAAAAACTTATGATAAGACCTTTAAAAAGAAATTCAAAACAAATATAAAATTTAAATTGCCATAACACAATTTTTGAAAAAGATTATAATTTAATACACTTCTAGTCTCATGTAATTTAGACGACAGAAGATGAGAGAGTTGGTAAATATTGTAAATTTGCAAATGAAATCACAATCAAATACAATATTTTTTAACTTTGAAATTTTTTCTTTTTGCTTCGTTCATTTTCAGAATTTAACGGACAACAAGTCCTTTATGTGTTATTATATTATATACGTCATCACCCTATACTTATATATATATATATAATAATATAATAATAATATATATAATATATATATATACCCCTTTTTCTATATTGAGCCATAACTCGGAATGATTATATAATATAAAGTAGGGTATATATAAAATATATATACCTATATACTTAAAGTATATATAGTTTAAATCTATTTAGCTCACTTATTGAAATATATAATATATAAACCATTACCTAAATTGCCTTTATATTTAAATGAAAATTAAAGTTGTAATACTAAACTAACTATCCTACTCATTAATGAAAAAATTAATAAAGAGCAAACTTGATTACAAAAAAATATGAAACAGGATTTTTTTAAGTTTTTTTTTTATTTTTTTTTTTTTTGCCATATAAATACAAGGGAATGTTAAAAAAAAATAGTTATTTTTTGAATACACATCTATCTTCTCTCTCTCTCTCTCCTCTCTCGCTCTCTCTCAAAAGTATAGTAATAATATATATAATATAAAATAGTTATTATAATAATATATATATATATATATATAAAATACAAATATTAAATCTGTATATTTATTATATTTATTTATTCCTAAAAGTTTATCATAATTACTAAGGTATCTAATTAAATATGTTACAAGTACCCGGTTATCGCCCTATTTTTTCATCTTATATTATTATTATTTTACCTATAATATATATTTAGAGCTGATTCATTATCATGTAAATAGATTCTTTGGTGGTAAGTCGAGGCATAGTTTGATGACCTTTAATATAATTATTATTCTTTAATGAGCGCTTTTGAAAAAAATAAAATTTTATCAAATATCTAATAATAAACATTAATAAAAGCATACCAAGCAACTCACATTGTCAATGCAACACTATAGCATTGTCAGCTTACGCTATTGTCATTAATTCTTCTCTCGTAGATAATGAAACGATTGTTTTTTGTTTTTGTTTTTTTTTTTTTTAAAACTTTTTTAATTTACAATAACTTTTTTTATTTTATATCCCCCTATTGTCGCATTTAGCTTAACTTCCTTTTCAACAATAAAAGAATTCTTTTTGCCTTTGTGTTTGTATAGGTATAAATATAATGC